>LGAG01000161.1:89318-102421 GCA_001278395.1 Lerema accius
TAGCGATGGCAATACGTGTAGCCTGCGTCCGACATACAGGGCGAGTTATTTGCATTATATTGAATACTTTGCGGCTGAGTGTACTGTAGACTTTTAGCTTTTGAATAGGAAGCTTTATGGCCAGTAATTGTGACACCTGAAGAAGTTACGAAAGTAAAAAGTAGGCATTTATAATTAAGTTAAATCTAAGTCATTAATTGGAATAAAATATTTAACTACTATATAAAAAATTGAGGCGTGACATAATTATAAGCTTCGTTCGATAAATAAGCTATTAGTTCCTAAGACGAAATAAATGATTTGAATTAAAATAATTCTAAGGTTATTACACGTAAAGTGGAGACTAATCTTATTACATCCCATATGCTAAAATCCGCCAAACTGTACTGTAATAAGTGTCAACAAAAAGACAAACATATTTACGTACATACACACACACATACAAACATAATATTATTATATAAACGCTCGAAAAACATACCCTTCTGCGCAGTCGATAAAAAACCGACGTCACATCGGCCTACAATGAATCGCATATACATTTTATTGAGACTTACCACTCTCACAGATTGACGCTGAGGTAAATATTTCACCAGCAATGTTTTCAAAGATGACACGCCATCTGTTATTATTGTGGTGAAGTTCGCGTAATATGTTAATTCTCGCTATCGGTGTCCGCAGCGCGGATATTTGCATTGTATTGAAGACATGGCGGTGTATGGTCATAGTGCTAGCGGTAACGGCCTTATAAAATTTTATGTGCATAAGTTGCATAAGTGTATCATTGATACCTACATAAATAAATGATTTTTTATTTGATTTGTTTTGTTATTGACTCAAATTTAACCTCTCCATTAATGACCCAATATTGAAAACGAGTCTCTACCTATTTAATGACATATGTATTTTTATTTTATAATGTTATACTATATATTCAAAATTTTAACGTTCGATAAGTTAGCTATTAGTTTCTAAGATAAAACAATATATACCTACCTATATGTTAAATTAAACAAATTATAAATTAATTAGAGAAGGTGGACTTAATTTATTTAATAAATCTTTGATCAAATATATTTAACCTGACGCATATTTACCTATATATAGGTACCCTAATAATTTGAGTAATTCGGTACGTGAAACCTGAATTTATGGAGTGTTGTAACGAAAGGGTTAGGTAAAGCCTAAATAATTATTTACCCTTTACCCCAATAAAGCCAATTATTGGAAGGATTTAAACATTTGCAGCTTATATAGGTTTAATCATATTTAGTTACAGTTTACTCATTAAAACTAAGACCGATAATAAAATTAGTACTGATCCCAATTTGTGCTCAATTTATTTTTATTCGACTAAGCTAGGAAGCCGGTAATGTTTTACTAACATAGTAGCTCTATATGTCTAATTCTTTTGTACGGCTCTACAGACAAAATTTGACGGATCTCAACATGAGATGTCAATGGATTTGTCATAGGATATAATCATTTCTTTAATGTAGCGCTCACACCCAATTTTTACAAGCTTTTATTTAGTTTCACCTGTCCGGTGTTTGTAATGAAATCTTGCAAGCTAAATTTCATCCACTTTCCGGTGTCCGATTGAGCTAAAATTTTACACACTAGTCCAGTTCTGATGACAATGCATGTTTATAATAAGCATGATGTGATACTGCTACCAGGATTGGCTCCAGATGATTGAACTCAACGGTTAACAGTAGGGACTTCAAATTTTGCGTTTTAACTTTTTATTTCTTTTTCTTACTAACAAGTAATAAAAGCTTATTTTTTAATTTTATTTACAAGTTTTTTAGTTTGACTATCACTGACTACTGTTAAAAAGTCAGAAGTTCTCAAACCTACGACCAGCAATGTAAGTAAATCAGTATTATTCCAATTACTAGTGTTAACACACCCAATTATCCCTCTGTAATTCCGAGTCCCTCAGTCCTTCATATTTTAATGAAATTAGCAATCCATTTACTAAGTTTCGTCAAGATTGGGTCGCGGGTTTCGGAGCATACATACATATTACCTACGTACTGTATACCTACATAATATTTACACAACACAGAACATAATGTCCAAATCCAAGTGTGTTGTGTTATTCGATGTTCTGTGTATAATAAATAAACGCTATGAGTTATAATTGTTACAATATTAAAGGACAAATAAGTTTAAATTACTTTAAATATAAGTTATTTATGTAAGTTTCATAAAGCCGACGATATTATACGTATCATCTAACGAGACTTTAGGAACTTTTTATTCTAATGATGTAAATAACTTTTTCTTATTTTTTTATAATGTTATTTATATTGTAAACGACATTCGTTAAGTGAGCTGTTAGTCCCTAAGACGAAATAAATGATTTAAATTTGACCTAGAATGCATGTCTTATTAATAAGGACTAATTAATAAGACATTTAATTCCAAAACGTACGTTACTTTACGTTATGACGGTACTAATTCGGTCCAACTTGTTAGAGTGAGATTATAGTCGAAATTAATAGCATCTTTAAAATATATTTTCATAATAATCCCATTCTTATCGTAGATCGTTTTTTCAAAAGCAGTGATAGGCAAGTGGTTTGAACGTTGATCTCCCGAACCGGACTTCTTGGGTTCGATCCCCGGCACGCATTTCTAATTTTCTAAGTTATGTGCGTATTACAAAGTAATTATCACTGAAGGAAAACATAGTGAGGAAACTTGCATACCTGAGAGTTCCCCATAAAGTTCTCAAAGGTGTGTGAAGTCTGCCAATCCGCACTAGGCCAGCGTGGTGGACTATGGCCTGTACTACACTGTGAGAGGAGACCCAAGCCCAGCAGTGGGACAGTTAAGGGTTGTGATCATGAAGATTCTTTACGATTAAAAAAATCGATTAAATTCAAAAGCTCAGGCATCCCTACTATATCTCAATCGGCATCTACCCATAAACCACAAGTTCCTTCAACTCGACCACAAGACCATTTCCCGTCACTATCATTTAGTTAGAGAGCTTTGAAATCCTGAAAGTCACTAACTTAATAAAATCACGATCGAGATTCGTAAATAGCTCGCGATTGCTGAGTTAACTCTGTCTTAATTACATCTTACCGAAGCAGTTCGAATCGGAAATGAAATAAACCCTGGCTATGAATACGACGTTGATTTAATCTATACCTATTTGTTAATTACGAATGATCTTGTTACGAGTTCGTTTTATATAAACTGATATAATACGATGATTTATTTTTACATGATTGAAGAGGGGAATGTTTTTGAGCGTATGTATGTATGTATGTCCAATTCTTTTGCATGTTGAGGTAAAAAAAATATTGATTTATCAAAATTTTTAATAATAATTTTATAATAAAATTAATAATAATAATAATTTAGTATAAAGTAATAACTTTGATCATATTAATCTATCTATTAAGCAATGGGTCACAGACGAAAGAATATAAATATGTATGTATAGACTGAGACTTCGAAACAAATGAGCCTAGTAGAAAAAACACAACGTACTTATCAAATGATAACGTATAAAATTGGTATTTAGATTTTCGGTAATAAAGGAAGAAGTGGGAAATTAAAAATTTTTGGAAAATCCACCTTCAAGGGTGTCAAATAAGGGTTGAAAGTTTGTATGAAAATTAACCATATTTTAAAGCAAACAGCAAATTCGTATTTGGGTTTATGGTTGAATGGGATAAAAAACCTAATTAAACGATTTTATAAAATCAACCCTTAAGGGTGCAAAACTATAATTTCCGCAAGCAAAAGAGCAACAGCTCGTACATATTATAAAATAATGCATTCTGATCTTAAAACCTTTTAAGCTAAAGTTCCTTGAACGTTCTTGTCAACACAGCGCGCCGGGTACAGGACGTCTTTGATCATTATCTCTCCTACAACTTACTGCCTCAAAAGATCCATCTGAAGGTCTTTGAGGCTTTGCAGGATGTGCTGCAGGAATTAGAGCTAAATTTCACAGTTGAATTACATCAGATTTTTATTAAAAAATGCTTTAAAATAAGTTAGTAAGGACATGAGTAACACGTAAAGCATTAGTGATATTACCAACTATGCTGAGTTGTGTTTAGATTGTTGTAAAAGTGTTTCTTTGTAACCCGACTGTGCCTGAAAGAGGGTAATGTTTGTCGACGCATATATGTATGTATTTTGTCCATTTCTTTAGCATTTATTTAGTTTAACAGTTGGACAGATTTCACCATACGAGGTATCATTTGATTCGTCTCTAATGGAATGGTATATATCTATAAGCTGTAATTTTTTTAAACCCAAATTTTCAACTGTGGGGTTTTTCTTTTTTGTATTATTACTATTTATTTTTTATTTTTGTACTGCCGAGTTTAAAAGCATCAAACTATCGACGTCGAAGGTATTGATCGTAAGTAAATGTAGGCGTAATCATTAGTTATGTAACCCCTACTAAAATTATTAATGCAAAAGTAACTCTGTGTCTATCTGCTACGCTACGCCTACACCACAGAACCGATTTTGATGAAATTCGGTATGAAGATAGAACTGAACTTGGGAAAGGACATAGGATACTTTTAATCGCGAAAAAATCGCGCGATATAACCGAATTAAATGCGGGCGAAGCCACGGGCGGAAGACTAGGAGTTAATATAAATGTTAAGTTGATTCCGCATTTCCTGATTTTCCTGGAGAGATACCATCATTACCTAAACACTTCTATATTTATTATGTATGTTTATATTTATTATGTATGTTAGTCTATAAGGTATTTATGTTATGGGCCTCGTTGCCTGAAATAAAAGTTTAAATAAATAAAAAAAAAAAAAAAAAAAATACAAAAAAGGCGCAAAATCAAAAGCCCATTTATTCTCCAGTTTTAAAACGGTACTATCATTAAATGCGTTGTTTTCGTATTTAAAACTAAAAACCACGTCCATTACACGCAGTTAGTATAATCGGACGGCACTTTATTGTTCATCGGTGTCTGGTAATAAATTAAAATTTGCCACCCGACACTGATTAAACAAATGGTCAGATTAAAATGATTTATCAACTGCCGCTAACGAGTTTACTGATGGTTTTCAAATTATTTTCACGGCGACACCGGATGTGGAAACAGTTTAGTAAATCTATGCAATATCCAGTTAGGGTTAGTACCTAAAACTAATAGAGTAGAATAGTTCGTAAAATAGATACATATAGACCGAATACATAGGGAAATTTAAGTAAGAACAATGTATATATTTATACTAATAATATAAAATTTGAGTTTAAGTTTGACAATTAAGCGGGGAAATGCTGAGAGAGTTCTTTTCTTTAGCGTTCGTTTAGGAGTTTTTTTATGTTTTTTAGTTAGTATTATATTTAGTTTAGTATTATGAATTTTTTTAGTATAGATATGTTAGAGATATTTCGTGTGAAATAGAATTGTACAATATACGAGTATACTATAGTTATTTAAGTAGATTGAGATTTTAATAAATTATACATAATATCAAGCTCAAAAGTTTGTTTTTTTGAACGCGTTAATCTGAGGAACTACTGGGCCGATTTGAAAAATTAATTTAGTGTCAGATAGTTCATTTATCAAGGAATGCTATAGGCTATATAATATCACGCTATAGGAGAGGAGCAGCAATAAAAAATATTGCGAAAACGGCAAAATTACGCGGACAAAGCCGCAAGCGATTGCTAATTATACTATACAAGTAGTAGTTAATAAAAAAAAAAACAAAAAGTAAGTAATAAAAATTGGTGTGTACATCATATTAAGGAATATTATTATTATGTTTTTTTTTATTTACACACAGTGCAGAGGAATTCAATAACACCCCATAACTCATTACGTTGAAAATCGTCAAGCTTTTAGGCCGTAGTTAAAGAAATGGGCACACATACATACATACGATTAGTAATTACATCTAGTATATAATATTGTTTGTTGTAAATTAGATCGCATCTTCAATTTCTTCGAACCACTGAACTATAGACTATTGACAACATACCGTCAAATGTAACTCGTAATGATTCGTAATTAAAATGATTTGGCGGAGCGAGCCTACAATGTCGTCGGCCCAATTCGGTTTCAATTATCGGAACTCGGCTCAATACGTTTTCAAGCCCTCTTATTTAGTTACACGTAATTCGAGGATGGTACGAAAGAATTTTGAGAAATGTTTCACTTAATCAAAATGAAAGTTTGATTAGATTGGTTAGTAATGTATCCAGAGCTATTGAGCATGTATTAGAAAGAAAGAATTGGTCCAAATACCTAGTACCTAGTCGTAATTCATTTAGTGAAAGTCAAACTTGTACCTAACTATTTAAATAACATTAGATTACATCACATTAAAATTTAGTTATATTTATCTATACAACTAAATAAAATTGAAGTGTTTGTTTGTGATATTAAAATAACCGCTTTTTACTTAATGCATACGTCTGTTTACACGGTACACGTACCAAAATATTTTTTTATTTTTGTCCATCTGTCTGTTTAATCCGGTTAATCTCTGAAACGGCTAGTCCGATTTTGACGGGACTTTCACTGGCGGGTAGCCGATGAAATAAGGAGTAACTTAGGCTACTTTTTTTTTCAGTCGTCTCGGCATAGGCTTCCCATCGTCCCTTCCACTAGTATCGTAATAAAATTGATTATTAAATTATTAATGCCAGCTCTTATGGCCTTTTAAAGACAATACCTATCATAACATATTGGGCTCACAAAATCACATGACAACATCTAAAGAATCCTTAGTTGTTTAAAAATTGGTAAAGCGGCTTAAAATGAAATCCTGCACGGAGTTTTATTTTTGTTCAGTTGTTCCCGTGAAGGATAACATGCCAGTAAGTGCATCCCCACATTGCCCCGTGACGTCATCCCCCCCTTCCCCTAAATCACTAACCAGAAATAAACAATGTTCCTTAACAATAATGTAGTCGATTCCAAATGCATTGTCTCCCACATTTTAGTGGAACAGTTTAGTGAAAGATAATGGACATAGAAAATCATTTGGAAAACGGTACAGAAGGAAAACTATGAAACCGCTATTAAAATAAAAGTTTTACAATTAAAACTGCGCTTGCGAGAATTTCCCTGTTTCAACTAGTTATGTGTCCCAACTTTGTTCATAGAAAGTTAAAATTTTTATTGTTTTCCTTGCTGTTCAATTCGGAATTAGGGGACTAATAGGTTTTTATCTGACTGTGCCAGAAATAGGGTAATGTTTTTCGTGTGTGTGTGTTTAAATTTCTTTCGCAAGCTTTACAAACCAAACGACTTGTGATACCACTAGATTCATTTCCATTGTGAAACTGATATAGGCTTTAAATATTTTAGTGTATTTAAAGACCCAATAAAGTTTAGGACCTAATTGGACCTGACAGATACTTTTGCCGAGATACTTCAACAGACCAGCCGAACAGCCGAGTTATTGAAACATCGTCATAGCAAAAGTTGTCCGTCAAGACAAACTTTAAGAAAGAAACATTCATTCAACTTAACTCTCTTATTCAAATTAACTAAAGGTATGTGAAAATTTACGGTCGGGAATAACTGATGTGGAGATAAACTAAAACTAGGGGATAATCTAACTATAGAAATAAAATATGTTAAAGGAAAACGCTCTCCTGGTCTTCTAGTTTCCTTCCTACTAATATTATAAATGTGAAAGTTTATAAAGATGTTTGGATATTAGTATGTTTGTACGTCCTTCACGCTCTAACCGTTGAACGGATTAAGCTGAAACTTGGCACACAGATTGTTTGCATCCAGAAATAGGATATAGGATAGATTTTATCCCGATTCGGGAACCTATGTTCCCTTGGGATAAATACGATATTTTTAACTACTCTTCCGCGAGCGAAGCCACGGGCGTCGTGTAGTATACATATATTTTTATAGTTTGTGTCTGTTTATTATTGCTACGAAGGCAACTCGTTTCCAAGCCGTCTATCTCAAAATTCGCTGTGAAAATGATCATTAATCATTCCAATCTCGTTATGAACCTTAATTAATTAACAATAAAGTTAATTGTTTAATCTCCGGATATTTACACTGAATTAATAGAGCAGTAGGGCATTTGGGGCACGGCAGTGCAGCGCCAAGACAGGCCAAATGAAACATAGTTACTACCTATCTTTTCTTGAAGCGCTTCGTAGTTTTGGACCCTCTTATTTTGGCCACTATTAGGGCTAGCCTGAAACTAAAGTGGTCTATGTAACATTTTTGTCTAAATCCATATATGATCATTTTTTAACTTAAAAACAATAAATTAATCCAAGCAAAAGTGGTCTCAAGCTATATTGAGATTTTAACAGTAGTTAAACTCCATAGTAAGCGCGGTTGAACAACGCACTTATTATACCTACGTTGTTCACCGACTCGGATCTCGGCTTTAGTTCGGTTTTTTTTATAACAAAAGCGTAAATTTATGCGCGTTGAGTACAGGAACAAAGTATACATGTTTTTAGCTAATGTTCCTCTTTATATTGTGGTTTGGACTGTACTAGATAAGCAACTGAGTGATCTGATAAACACTTGAGTAATCTGATAAACATTTTATAAATAGTTAAAAAGTTAATTAAAACTGATTTTAAAAGAAGGCAGCAAGTGAATTAATTTTAAGAAGTAGGTAATGACAAATGTACCTACTAAAATCCGCACTGGAACAGTATGGAACTAGACCTTTTCAGTTATAAGGAGAAACTATATAACCATAGGAATCGTATACCAACAACGTCAACGAACATTTACCATTTAGCACTATCCTAACCAAAAGGATGATACGTAAAATGTACAGAAATATTTTAGAAGGCGCAAACTTCAGCTAGAATTGCGTTGGGTTCCTAGAAATAGCTCCCATTTGTGGAATGTTTTCCTTTTTATTCAGTCCAATTTTTTCTAAAAGCTCTCGTTTTTGAAACAAAGTGTAATCTGTTACTGCTGTTGATAGCTAAATGAATAAATGATTTTAAATTTGAATTTGGTGTTATTTGAGGACACGTTCTGCGTTAGTAACTTGGCGATATATATTTTCTCTTATAAATATAAAAATCAATAGCTATTCGTTAGTCTCGCTAAAACTCGATAACGGCTGGACCGATTTGGATAATTTTGACTTTAAATTATTTGTGGAAGGCCAGGGAAGGTTTAAAATGTGAGTAAATATGAAAAAATGTTCAGCTTATTTTTTATTGATTCTAAGGCGGTACGAAGTTTGCCAAGTCAACTAGTTATGTTAAAAGTAGACTTTACACTCTGGAAAACCTTAGTACCTATACTTTGAGTACTAAAATAGTGGATAAAAGGTTTTCTATGTTACTTCTACAATAATGTATGTCCGAAGGTAACACTAGAAGACCAAGCAAATGTTGTTCTTTGAGGAAGCTTTTTAAAAAGTACGGTTAAATAAATAAAGTTTAAACTTCATATACCTTTAGTATAACTTATACAACTATTGTTTTTCTATAAATAATTATTTGTGTTTGTATTTTCTTAACGCGCTAACGGTAGTACGCATTGAGGATGAAATTGACATACAGATAGACCACGTGTCAATAGGACATAGTATATATTTTATCCAGGGTTCTCTTGGTGTTAAACGTTTAGTTTATAACTACATCTAAATGAAACTTAACTCTAAGACAGTAATTCGTAAATCATTTTATAAGTAAGTTGCTTTGGAATGAACCCAACACTTACAATGCAACCATTGTTACGCGGGCAAAGCCGCCGGCAGAAACCGATAAATAAAAAAACTAATCTCCAAAATTTTCAACTAGTTTCAACCAAAAAACTCACCGTTCAAACAATTCTCACATAACCACCAAAACAGCCACAATAAACAAACACGAAACACAAAGTTTGAAACGATCGCGAGTACTCCCGAATAGAGCGACACAACCGCTCTCTCCGACGGCCAAACGCGCACTGACTGAAACTGAAACTACAGAACACTGTTCAGTGTATCACCGTAGTATAACCCTGCGGAATTGAAAAGTCTTTCTTACAGTGTACAGTTCACAGTGAAGAGAGCTTTTTTATTTAGTCGGTTTATACGTAATGTTCTTGTGATAAGACTGCTAGGGCAATGGAAGTTTTCCGCCAAAAGCTCGTTAGTAAGACGGGTAAACAGATGGAAAATATATTCCAACACCTGGAAATTGTGGGGTGAAGGAAAGTGACCGATGAAAGACGCTATTGAATTTTCTTATCTGTTATTTGTAACTAGAGGACTTCTGAGCGAAATTGGAGCATAACTATTATGTCAAAGAATAGATTTATAGACTTGGTCATTATACCTGCTTGGAAGATTGGAAATAAAAATTAATAATAATAATACACGCTAACACACTCATACCCCCGCAGTAGGATTCTCTGTGTCGCGGGTGGCATGGACAACACAAATAACACATCACAAACACGCATGACCCGAGAACAAACACATCTGTCACATAAATATCTGCCCCGGGAATCGAATCCGGGACCCCTCGCTTCGCAGGCAGGGTCACTACCAACTAGACTACGGGGTAGAAATATTGTTAAATTAATAACTTGGTGCGCGTAGGTAAGTGCGCGGTTTCAAAGAAAAATTAGGTTATTTGAATTTGAATTTACGTACAAGACGAGACAGAGTCTATTCTTACCACAAATAGAAGCTTTATTCTTTCTGCCTATCTAGGCTAGCGACCTAACGAACGCTCCGAGACTCCTTCAGAGCGCTAACGTTATTTGACTAGACTGCAAAGAATCTAGATTCTAGAATACTAGATTCTGGTCGATCTAGCAAACTGCTTTTGTCTTTTGTAAATACCTTGTTACTTAGGATAAGTGTAGTTAAACTGTTTATAAGAAGGGTGTCGCCAGTGATTTTTAGGGGGGCGGGGGGTGAAAAGAATAAGAAAAGGGAAATTACGGTGGGTTTGCCTGTACTTGTAGGTATAACTTGTGTATATGCATAAATGATATTTTTAGAAATGACGTGTAATACTTTAACAAAATACATGTTTAAACTAAGAAGTTTGGAACGAGACTTTAGGAACTTTTTAATCTAATGATGTAAATTTTTTTTTTTCTTATTTTTTATATTGTTATTTGTATTATAAATTTTTGACATTCGTTAAGTGAGCTATTAGTTCCTAAAACGAAATAAATGATTTGAGTTTGAATAATTTGGCTGAGACGTAATCTACTAATAATATAAAGCTAAATAGTTTGTTTGTTTGAACGCGCTAATCTCAGAAACTACTGGACCGATTTGAAAAATTCTTTTAATGTAAGATAGTTCATTTATCGAGGAAGGCTATAGGCTATATAACATCATGCTAAGATGAATATGAGAGGAGCAGCAATAAAAAATAATGTGAAAACGGGAAAATAGCGTAGGAGTCGCCGGCGATTGATCGTTTATTTATAAGTTGTAACTGTTAATAATTGGTAAACAGATTACCTATATAATTATTCAGATACGTAGCTTTATAATATTATATTTAAAAAGAAAATATTGGATGTTAGCTTAATACTTAAAGCACAACATATATTACTAAAAGTTTCCAGACCTCTTGGAAAACTTTTAATTTCCAAGTATCGAAACTCATTAGCCTTGTATAAAATTGTATTTGACATTTTTCATGCCTCAATTACGGATATAAATTATATTTCAAAAAGAAGTTACAGTAAATAACTTCTACGTCACATAAATATTATTTTTATCCCGATTATAGGTTCGTTTGGGATAAAACCAAATGCCAATCCAATGTCTAGTTAGAAATAATATTTTCGCTACTTTGTTTCGTAATAAAAAAAACAATATTGATTAATTCATTATTCAATCCCTCCTAAAAAACGCATCATAAGCTTTCACAACAGCCCCCCCCCTATGCGTTAAGTAATACTTGAACGGTCCCTACGATAGTCTCTCCAACTTAACAACCAATCAACTAAGCTCTTAGCACCAAACAACCATGCACTATAACAGGTCCTAAGCAATTTCCTGCCAGTCTATCACACCGATGACTTCTTTACTGCGAGCACGCGAACAAAACCGCAGACCTGAGCTAGTTACGTTTTGAACGACAAGTTAGTTATTGGAGTAAAGAAAACAAAGAGTTGATGAACAAAAGTCTTAGTTGAGTGAGTTTTGAACTGAATTTGACGTTAAGAGAGCAGTTGCATTTCTATGAAGATTACAAACTAACGCTATACAAATATCATTAAACGAAAAACATGAAATTAAAAGAAAAAATGTTGTTTCTTAAAACAAGTTTTTATTACTTGTTAATAAGAAAAAGAAGTAAAAAGTGCAAAATTTCAAGTCCCTACTGTTAACCGTTGAGGAGTTCAATCGTCTGGAGCCAATCCTGGTAGCAGTATCACATCATGCTTATTATAAACATGCATTGTCATCAGGACTGAACCAGTGTGTACAATTTTAGCTTAATCGGACACCGAAAAGTAGGTTAAATTTAGCTTGCAAGACTTGGTTATGTACAAACACCGGGACAGGTGAAACTAAATAAAAGCTTTAAATAGTAAAGTACTCGCCTGATGAAAATGGGGGGGGTTAAAAAGTATAGGCTATATCACTCTCACAATGGAGAGCAATCCAATGACACATCTAATAAATCCTTCAAGCACGTAAGATCGGTAGGTAAGTTATATTCATCCCGACCTCATATTCATGTTTTTGTGGTAAATTTCAATAAATGTAGTAGTTTGGCTTGTAAGTATCTCGACATCAGCACCATCTGCCGGGTCCAACTGTGGCTCGAAACCATACTCGGTCCCTCTAAAATACCTCACATATTTGTACTGATTGGTCTTAAGAGTACGTTGACAAAAATACGTTCGCTGTGTTTTATATTTTAAGATATATCATACGATCAACACTCCATCGTAGTACGAGCCGTTTAACTACCTCCCCAAGCTTTTATTTCCACCTGCAACTTAAAATTTAAGCCGGAATCCCGCAAATGTAGGTATCAGCCTTATTGAAAATTCTTTATGGAGGTTGTAAAACGAAAAATTCATGAGGACCGAGTAGGTATTTGGGGCATTTCGTTATTTTCGTATTGAACACGCTAACGCGCTATTTTCACACTGCATACAGACTGGG
>LGAG01000161.1:102587-124776 GCA_001278395.1 Lerema accius
CACTTAGTTCTTTCTTCCGTGGTCCCATGTATGTTACTCCCTTACTATGAAGTCTGCCAAAGACGTAAACATACAGAAATAAATACACATTTTGACAATTAGACTACCCGTGCAATGGTTATTTTTCCGGACTGTCGTTCAATAAGTTTTGGGTTCGACTCCTAGCGAAGCAGAAACTTAAATAACTGTTTTCAGAGTTAGTGTGTTTTTTTATCCTTCTATGTTTTCTATGGTACCTATCCACCACACAGGCAATTCTAATACTAGAATAGGAAGTGGTATTTACTACCCGATTGCTGGTATGTATGTATGTATGTATGTATGTCACCTTCTTAAGCACGCTTTATTTCATAAACCCGATGTTTTAGCAGACGGACTTATTATTTTTCTATTAATGCCTATTAGTTACACGACTGCGTTTGTCGCACGACTTCCCAGTTATACCTGTGTCGCTATTATTATAACGGAATGCCACCTTTGCCTCCGTCGAAATGTGTCAGAAAAAAACAGAATTATAATATCAAGTAAATTAATCCAACAAAATTAAAATAGGTTAAGGTATTATATCGGATTAAAAATGCCTATAATGGTGGAGAACTTTAACTTCCTTAAGCTGGTTCCCTTGTTGAGCTTAAATAAAAACCTTTGTTCCATAAGTATTGTAGCCACCCCGCCAAATGATTTTCATTATGGCCAGAGGAACGATTTTCATAGCGCTGATATTATATCGAATTCGATTTATATCGAATGATATTTGTGATCTAACTACAAGAAAGTATAAATTAACTATGCCTACGTATTTTATTAGAGGTCAGCCATCTTTTATGGGGCTTTGTGTACAGTTCAATAAAAAAAAATTAAAGTTCATAAGTGATTTTTTTGTAGAATTGTTTAAGAAAAGTGTAAATGCACAACTTGTAAGGAAGAGTTACCATGGTATATATGAATATATTACTGAAAAATTCCACGACTCATATGACTAACACAGAAGCCTTTCAAAAGGTCCCGGGTTTGTCTCCCAAATAACTTATAAAATACCATCGTAAAGTTTATTAATATTGAGTAGGTACAATAAGTTTCCTCATACTTATATCGAAAGTGACATTTGTCCATAAAAGTGAGACTACGGAATAGGACCTTAAAACATAAAAAGTAAGGTCGAAAGCAAATTACAGTTTCCTTCCTGCCGTCACCGCGCCACGCCGAGCTGTAGGTGTGTGCAGTTACTTGAAGAACGCTTTAAACCTCGTTATTTATAATTGTTAGAACTTGCTTCGACTTGCTGCTTTTGATGCCTAATTCAGACCTCAAGGCTTTTTTTAACACTTAAATTTAAGAAACTAACTAAAGTAACTTGGAGATGGCAGAGTATAATAAAAAAAGTCCCACAATGGCGATGAATGATAAACAGGATGATAATTTTTTTTTTTAAAGTTTGAAAGCAATTCCATTTGAAGCGAAGTAAGGATAAACAGTCTGTACAAAACTAACTAAACTAAACGACAAAAAAACTAAACAAAACTAAATTATTTTTGAAACTAGCTAAGTATACAAATTACTGACACGGACAGGAATTGAAGCTGTAACCTTTCTCTAACCAGGTCGTTCACATAACAATATTTAGTGCTAAGAATATTTCAAATTCAAAAAAGTTTTATAAAACTAGTAGTAAAAAACATGGGCAAAGTGATTCAAATGAGAGGATACATCCATATCGATATTACATGAAACCCCCAGGAACATGACGCATTGCACTTATGGTTTCAATCACACGGCTTAAGGGAAAAGAAACTAGCGATCACAGACCCAAAAAAAATAATAGACAGAGCGATTGCATACAATCGCTACTAAATAATTGACGCACAAAAATCTGTCACTCTTGCCCTATTCTACCGAACGGTGGGCTTCGTTATGATCGAACTGCGTCACTTTTCGGCTCGATGGCTCCGTCTATTCTTTTTTTATGGGTCTGTGCAAGTTTACTTCTTTAAACACTGTTGACGACTGGGAAAATAAAAGTAACAGTTATTCACAGTGTTGACGAACGCTACTATTTATTTCTCGCACGTATAGGTAGTACGAGAGCCAAGATTTGAAAGTAAAATTAATTTAAAGATAATGCAGATTTAAAATAAATTTTTATTAAAGTGTTTAGCTTAAAAATATTATTATGCTGTAAACCCTGCAATATTTTTTTCCAATTTAAGTTATTAAGCAGGGGAAAATCGCTGCCTCTTATGGCTTAGACCGCGGCAGAACAAGTGGGGCGTGTAATCACGCTCGCTGTTCGATCATCGCTCGTCCCGTGGGCCGCGGGCTGTTTGCGAAATCATCCCTAATTGTCCAGCTTTTCAATCATTTTCATTGTTTTAAAACATTTCCGCTGACGTTTTAATATTGCAATTTTAATCGGGTTTCCGATGCGATTCTGTTTTCTGTAGGTTGTAAATCGTGACGGAGATTTAATTTAATTTAATTTACTTTTTAAAAGGGATTTATGGCATGTGATTGTTATGTTTACATTCGGTTGTTTAAAATATCTGAAAAATTGCTCAATTGAAAATCGTGGAGAATTCAATAATTATTGTTACTTAATATAATTATTTATTTTTTATGCAATTTTTTATCATTTTATCCTAATCAATATTTGTCATTCAACCATTTTAAGAACACTTAAAATAACATGTGTTTATTGTTCTATGAATAGTTTAAGTAAAAGTTCATTCACCTGTATAAAATGGTAAATTTTCTATAGAATACAATGGCAAATAATAATAAATCATAAAAACGATAAGAACCCACGCAATGTAACGCGGAACAATTTTTTCATTTATTTACAAAATACTCAACTTATTTATACTTATCTTACATAAATATGTATAATAAAATTGAAAGTTGGGGGAGCTCTGTTTGTCTGTGTGTTGGAAAGAGCATCACGAAAAAACGGCTGCTTTGACAGAACAATGAATGAAATACATAAATAATCCTGAACTCGGGGCGTTATTTAGGCTTTATTTTATTAAAATCAGTCCACTCTATCAAAGGTTATAAAAATTTAAAGTTTGTATGGGACTTCTCTAACTGACGTGACTGACAGCTGACGTAGTCAGCCATATTGAAAAAACATATACCGAAGCGAAGCGAGGGCGAGTCCACTAGTAGTATAATATTCAACAATATGTTTTTACTTCCATATTCATAGTCAACGTAAGCCGTATTCATAGTAACGTAAACGTAAGATCAAAAAGGAAATATCAACGCATTTCAATTCTTATATGAAAGCTCCAGAAGTTCAAACAAAGCTCCAGCTGTTGCGTTTCCGAGGTGCTACAGAGATTTGCCACCTGGATTTACTTCACTTAGATTTGTACACTCGAACACAAAATTATATTGGCTTCACTAATAATAAGAAACTAATTTAATTTCACCACGTATAGACCTTTTTATGAAGGTTTTGATGAAAGTTTAAGTTAACTAAGTGTAACTTTAGTAATTAAACATCCGAACGATTACTACGTATGTATTACTGCCATTATACTATGCATTACTACCATTAGGGTATCGGTACTATAAATAAGTAATTCTAATTTTTGATATTAAATTCGGTAAATCAAAAAATGTGCCTACTATTTTCTATAATTAAATATTATAATTATTGTTTTCTAAACCTACGTTCGAAAAGAATATAAATACTTAACAAATCAATCAATTATAATTTGAATTTAATATTTTAAATACAACTACGCTGCCGACTGTACCTTCACAATTCATTTCTGAACACAACACGACTCCAACAATACACGCCAGTATTGCCGGTGTCATAAACAAAGGACGACTCCATAGCTTTCTGTTCCTGTTCCGCATTCGGTCAAAGACAACGGCAGGGTTAACTTGTGTTTGTGTCTATGGTTGAGGTACGTTTATTGTCTATTGTATGGTAGAACCACAGACCAATAAATATATACACGCAGTCTTCGAAACAAAAAAGCATAGTAGGGATAAACATAACTTTAATAACAAATGACAACGTTTCCCGGTACATTTGTTGGCAGGCCGTGCTCGGTGACATGTCAGATCGTAAAAAAAAGAAAAAAAAAATGATCTTACTTTTTGTTCTGAACACTAAGCTTATAATATTTTTTGGTCTGAGCGGTAGGGTTACCTTGTGTCTGTAGGTGTCTATGGTTGATGTACGTTTATTATCTATTGTATGATAGCATAGTACGTTTCAGGGTAGAAGGACTGTCTTACACTAAAATAGGTTTTCAAATCGGTTCAGTAATTCCTGAGATTAGCGCGTTCAAACAAACAAACTCTTCGGCTTTATATTATAAGTATAGATTTATTGACACTAATATAACCATATCTTAGTTCGGTCGCTAACCTCTTTTAAATTAGGAATTAATTATAAATTATCCAAATTCCGCCAACACTCACTGAGATTAAACTTGGGAAGAATTTCACGATGTTCATTAGCTATTTACAGCGAGATACTTCGAATTAAGTTAACTCCAGAAGTTAACTTTGACGGTTTACACATTCATGAACTTCTAATTTGATGAAACATTATGTTATGTGTGTATTATTATTTTTTATTCAAAAATAAATAAACGCTAACACACTCATACCCCTGCAGTAGGATTCCCTGTGTCGCGGGTGGCATGGACAACAGAAATAACATATCACTAACACCCATGACCCGAGAACAAACATATATCGGTCACATAAATATCTGAATCGAACCCGGGTCCCCTCGCTTCGCAGGCAGGGTCACTACCACCTAGGCTACGGGGTCGTCATTCGTCTAATTTACAGTTTTATCCGGCTACAAATAGATGTAGCGCACTTTGTATTATTAGCCGTAACATATACATTAAAAACAAATTATCACAGTACTCCTTTGCCTATTTTTTGCCGCTTTCTTCCCTTTGAGTCAAAATAAAGTAAATACAAATACAATTGACATAAGTCCTTCAAACTCCTATTACTCAGTGAGATTCCTTCGTCAATACAATACAATAAACAACGATTGTATCCAATATGACTACAAGTATTTCACACGAGAAATAAGTGCCATTATAAAGGGGCTGGCCAATTCAATATCATATACTGCGGGAGGAAATTGAAGGTTTGGAGATGGATGTAGGTTGCTAGTTATAGCGGAAGCGGATTGAAGAAAAGAAAAAGACATCAGGCAATTTCCATTTATTAAGATGTGCGGGAGAGTTTCTTTCCCCTTCTCCTCCATATTAAAGCACCTTTATGAAACGGGGGTAGATAAAAAAAAATTGACGTGCATAAGTGTGTCGTTGATGCTTACATGAAAGAAATGATTTTGAATTTGAATTGTTAATAAAAAAAAAACTTACGCGGCCAGACCTAAGAATATTTCTAATAGCTAGCTAGGCTAACCATATTAAAGATCTTAAAAAATATATAGACTTAACCCTGTAGGTAACTAAATGTTATTTTTTTGTTTTTGCGCAGTTATTTATTGTTATGAGTTACCTACAAAACCTTAGATAACTACTCAAAAAACGTAGTTACAGTGTTAAATTCATAGAATTAGTTTTAAGTTTGTATGTATAACCCAGCTTCTGGAAATGTTCTTAGTTCTGGCCGCGACATTTTTTTAGACCATAATGTCTAACTTTGTATGAAAAATAACAGCGACAGCTTAGTGGTTTGATTTGAACGATTGTCTCCTCTTTCCTTAGTTCGAACTTCAGTACGTACCACCGATTTTCAAAATGTTATGTGCGTATTAGAAACTTATCAGCACTTGCTTTGGTGAAGAAAACCATCATAAACAGACGCAGGTTTTAGGTGCAGACACCTAAGTGTTCTCCATAAAGTTGTTAAAGATAATAAATCATAGGGCAAGTTAAAAAACGGACCATTTATATTTCTAGTAATCCATAAATAAATCCTCCGCTACAAGTAAGGCCACACCCTTTCCACAAGGAAATGAAAAGGCTAGCTCGAGCCATCGCATCTCTCGGCATTTAGCGATCTGCGAGATTGGAATACTTCTGTTAACCCTTGTTTGTACCATTTCCATATACGTCAATATTCTTTTTGTGTATAAATTCCGCTAAAACCGGAGCGGTTTTATCCCGGCCGTATAGGGTTTTACTCAGTTCGGGTTACAAGGATATTTCGGTGCAGTGTTTACACTGGGATAGTCAAGTACTCGTACTAGTCTAGTAAGTTAGTGAAGCAGTCGTTACCCGACTTGCCTTGATGCTAAGTATTTGATAATAAAACAAGTTACTTGTTTCACTAGTGTCGAAAACCATAATGTACTTAAATTGAGTAACTTTAAAACATAAAAGTGCAGCCCATCATCATCATCTTATTAAATAGAAGAGAGAACAGAAAAAACTGCACTCGTATAGAGACGTGCTACAAAAATCCTGAAAAGTGCTAATTCGAGTTTTCTTAGTCTCAAAAATAATCGACTCACAGCACAATGTAATATTAGGAACTCTGTATGGTGGTAACCATTTTAATTTTAAAATAACTTAAAATAATTTACGAGTACCTAGTTACCCACAACTTAAAATGTATTTAAACAATTTTCCCTCGTGAATAGTGAAAATACGAATAGGTACCGCGTATAATACTTTTACTGTATTATTTGTGTGAGAACTTTGAAAAGAAATTGTGAATAGTTAGCGAGCTAGTCGAGTGTAAACCCGGCATGAGGTTTAGAAAGACTTCTTTTTATTAAAAGGGGATTTTTCAGAGGTTTCGCGGAGAATCCTTTCTTTATTTTTATTGACAGTATTGGGGATTTAATTAAGTAAATGGATATAATATAAATAGAGAAATAAGGCAGTCACTTTCACAAATAAAGTTTTTATTATTAACTAGCTTTCCGCCCGCGGTTTCGCCCGCGTGGAATTCGGTTATATCGCGCGACTTTTTCGCGATAAAAAGTATCCTATGTCCTTTCCCAAGTTCAGTTCTATCTTCATACCGAATTTCATCAAAATCAATTCAGTGGTTTAGGCGTGAAAGCGTAGCAGACAGACAGACAGAGGTACTTTCGCATTTATAATATTAGTAGATAGGGATTTATCATCAAAATCTTTAAACAAAATTTCTTTAAACAGTTTATAAACTTAAAAATTAAACCTAAAAATAATTGTAAAACAGGAAAGTGCTCAGCTTAAACTTGCCCTCACCGAAGACTAATTCCGAGTTAAAGATAAAACTTCGTTTAATAAGTTAATCCTCGAAGTTTCTAGTAACCCACAACTCACGGAACTAACCCAGGTGATCTCCTTGAGACATTAAGTCTGCTTCAACGAATTTAAATTTGCTGTATGCAATCAGTTTCTTGCTTTGAAAATCGGAATGTTTGAGACCTAGTTTTGATTAATTCAAGTGTGTCTTGAGGCAGTAATAATAGTAGTAATAGTTTCATGAAAGAAACTGTATTATTCGTTGGTCTATGAATAGTTTAGTACAGTGGTCTACCAAATATGAACATGTACAACAATTAAAAATAACCAGCCAAGTGCGAGTCGGACTTGTGCATTAAGGGTTCCGTACCATCATTTAAAAAAATACTTTTTTTTTTTTAATACATACTAGAAATGATAGGCGGCTCCGCCCGCGTAATTTTTCCGTTTCTGGATTATTAATTTTTTTGCTGCTATTCTCCTGTTTATCTTAGCGTGATGTTAAATAGCCTATAGGCTTTCTCGATAAATAGACTATCTTACACTAAAAGATTTTTTCAAATCGGTCCAGTAGTTCCTAAGATTTGCGCGTTCAAACAAACAAACTCTTCAGCTTTGTATATTAGCATAGATTCAAGTTTTTATCTGTTTATTAAGATCGAGAAAAAAATTGCTTAAAAATGACGTCTCCAAAGTTTAAGAACTCCTGCCCTGATTTACATTACCTAAGAAGCTAGTAAAGATAGCCATATAGTTAGCAAAAAGCATATTCAATATTGAATAAACGCCCTAAGTTACAGGAAGGCAAGCGAAAAAGATTTATTTGATAACGTGTTGGCTATTTCGATAGGACGTCCTAAGTAAACGAAGCAAGTTGGACTACTAATGCCGTTAATGTATTTGCCATCCGTATCTTATTCCTACCGAAATTTAACAATTGTGACTAAAATACTATAATTCCTGACCTTTTCAATATCCTACTCCTGTGGTGGGTAGGGTACCTAACAATATATACAAAAAAAAATGGAAATATTAAGGGGGTCCCCCATACAATGAAAGTATTTTTTTCAACAAATGTGAGTTTCTTTTATAGATGATGGTATGGAACCCTTCCTGCACGAGTTCGATTCGTACTTGGTCAGTTTTTTTCTATTAGTTATTTTTTTCCCTTACTCAAGTTGGTTACATAATTGGACGACAACTTCAGATATTAGAAGACTGTTTTTGACTTAACGTGAATGACAGTGCTGTCATTTGTAGAAACGTTGATTAGCCTTGAGTTTAAATTTTAGTTGCGTGGACTATTCGATACATTAACTAAAAAATTGCAGCTACGTCGTTGTTTTGGTGCATAATTTAATAATATTAAAATGAAAAAAACAATGAATACAATCAGCAATTAACTTGGAAGATTTACTGCACAAAACTCATAAATAAGAAGAAGTAGAACACAAATAAATGCAAATAAAGTGAAGAATAACATCAACGTCCTTGGAGAGCAACTCCGACGTCCGGACAACGTTGTCACATTCCTGGCGGCCACGAAACATGAGATTTGTCTCTTTTACCCACGAAAGAACGGAGATGGTATATGCGTTTAGGGTGAAAGATTGTGTTCATTTGTTTGTGCAATTATGTCCTCAATTATCTCCAGAACTACTGGATCGATTTAAATACGGTTTTCAGCGAAGGATATGAGTGCTACGGGAGATTGTTCGTAGACAAGTTCCATGGTGCTAAATCACTAGGAGGCTCAGCAGTAGCGTTTTGAAATATACTATTCCTTTTATCTCTGGACTGGTTAAAGCAATTAGGTATGTAAATATGTAATCGTGTTGACGAAAACAGCGTCGCCAGAAGAGATAAATTAAATTTCACTAGAGGTATTTTGGCTTAATTTTTGGCCATAATGTTGGCCTACGTGTAGAGCCGCCATTAGACGCACAGTGCAGCCAACCTAGTGGCCACACGCGAGAATTAAAACGACATTTGTATTCAAGGGTGGTACGTCAAGTTTTACAGCGCGTGCCAATTTAAATCAATTCCAAGGAAACTATAAAACCGCCGATTCCACTGAATTAACCAAAAAGCCAAGCCTGCCATGTTGAGCTCCTACTAGAAGTATATAGCAAAATATAATGAAGGCATAATTTTTTAAAAAGATTGAGATTAACTCAAACATTTTTTGACATAGGAAATCTTATGTGCTCCTTATTGGTCATCATTAAATAAACTTGAAATGATTAGTTATATAATTAAATCTAATTTTCTCTTTAGTTTAAATTTTTAAATAAACATTACGGGACTGGTGTGGTCACCCAGTGACAAAACTCCTTGAAAAATAAAAATTAAAAAAATAATAAAGATACTTAAACTTTTGTATGTTAATGCTTGGTAACAATCCCACATTAAAGTATATAAAACTATCCGACAGCGTTTCGCATAAGTAAATCCTTGCTTAAATACACACATCCACAACATTGCTATTTCATTATTTTAGGCGTCAAAACTTATTGTATATTATTTGATCGATTTCCGACGGAAAAAAATCCTGTTTCACTCCATAACGTACTCTATCTAAACATATTTATCATTGTTTACCTTATTAACTTGCTTTAATCTCTGTCTTATCACTGGTTTAATAAGACTCAATATTAATAATCACAGTGTTAGCAGGGAGTAAGCACTAATTGGCTCTTAGAATTAATCTTCGGATGAGTTACTTCGAGCGTAAAATCAGATCATGCGTATATTAAGACATTTTTATGGGGCGGGCGCAAACGTTAGGATTTTTTCAGATTCTGAATTTCTAGTTAGGAAAGTGGGGTTGAAAGAACCAGGGGTAAATCTTTTTTACAAGCTTTTATTTATTTTCACCTGTCCCGGTGTTTGTTATCAAATCTTGCAAACTAAATTTCACCCACTTTCCGGTGTCCGATTGAGCTATACACACTGGTCCAGTCCTGATGACCATACATGTTTACAATAAGCATGATTTGATACTGCTACCAGGATTGGCTCCAGATGATTGAACTCCTCAACGGTTAACAGCAGCAAACTTGCAATTTTGCACTTTTTAACTTTTTAGTTCTTTTTCTTACTAACAAGTAATAAAAGCTTGTTAAAAAAAATGTACTTGTTCTATTATTGAAATTTTTACGTCTGCACAACTTACCCTGGGCTCTTTCTACCCCGCTCTCCCCTACTCTCAGGGTAAATTCAGAATCTGTCAATTTTCGAACGTCTGCGCCAGGCTCCTAAAATTCAGAATCAGATTTTCTGGAAAATTCCGTACGTTTGCGCCCGCCCTTTAGGCTGGTAATGTTTAGGTATATTATACGAGTACATTGTAACAAATATGTGAGTTGTGACTTATATCGGAATAAATACGTAGGTAAATGTAATAAACATTTGCAGACTTAATCATTCCATTTTAATCACAATATTTCGAGTAAAATTTAAAAACAATTGTTAAATACCTTTTTAATCACCAAATCATTGTGTAATCGTATCTAGTTTAAAACGATAGTAACAAATTCAATAATGTGGTCATTTAATTTATCTGAACTAACATTTCGATGACAAAACACCCAAATGAACAAATAAACCAACACCTCTGGTATCAAAGCCATTAATCGTGATAAACGGAGCGATTTTCCATTCCCATAATTATACATTTACTAGCAATCGCCGGTGACTCCACCCGCGTAATTTTGCCGTTTTCGCAATATTTTTTATTGCTGCTCCTCTCCTATTCATCTTAGCGTGATATTATATAGCCTACAGCCTTCCTCGATAAATAGACTATCTTACACTAAAATAAATTTTCAAATCGGTCCAGTAGTTCCAGAGATTAGCGCGTTCGAACAAACAAACTCTTCAGCTTTATATTATTAGTATATAGATTTCCTTATTGGATTGGTATTTCACCTAAATATAATTAGGTAAAAAGCAGTGATAGCTAAATGGTTTGAATGTCAGTTCTGAACTTAAGTTCTTAAGTTGGAACCCGGCACGCATTTAAAATTATCAAAACAATGTTACCTATAAGCGTGTGCTAGTTATCACTTGCTTCCATGAAGAAAAACATGGTGAGGAAATCTGCACATCTGAGAGTTCTCCATAAAGTTCTCAAAGGTGTGTGAAGTCTGTCAATCCGCACTTGCCCAGCGTGGGCACCTTTAGCCTGTACTCCTCACATTCTGATAGGAGACCTAAGCCCAACCGTGGGACAGAACTACAGGGTATGATAATTAAATTGAATCATATTGTAAGCCGACTTTTGAGCTGTCATTTGAACTCCCATCAGATTTAGTCGCGTTTTACATCGAAGTTTTTAAAACCATTATTATCAAGTTCTTCCTGTCGAGCATTACAACGTCACTTCTTAACAGTTACTAAGCTGACTTATGGGGATGGGATATTGAGAATAGCAAGCTAGCTCAGTACTTTCGAATAACATTTACGGAGCGCACGTAGCTTGCATTAGGGAATGCGGTGCCGACCGCACACCGCATCTGCGCTCATTAAGACGTTCCAATTTAGGTGCCATTACCCTGGAATTGATTCAAATGTTACATTTCCAAAGGGACATTCGTGCTTTATGGAATTGTATGTAATGTTAGGAGCAGTTTACTACTCCATCCCTTTTATTATGAGGTGACTTAAGCTATTATTATGAGGTGACAGTTGTTAAGCCATATCGACTTTAGGATGGCATAAAAGTTTAGACACTTAGATACATCATTAACCTGTTTACTAATCCGTACTGGAGCAACGTGGTGGATGCTCCAGGCCCCTTTAGTTGTGACAATAGTAGGTATCCTGTAATAGGCTGTGACAAGAAGAGTAATGAATATGATTGTTTGAGAGAGGAAGAGACGTGGACGGCCGAAGATGGATGGGATGTATGAAAGATGATATGGAAGTTATGGGAGTAAGTGTAGAGTTGACGGATAGGGAAGAATGTAAGAAAAGAACATGTTGCGCCGACCCTAAATAATTTAGGAAATGGGCAGGAGAAAGAAGAAGAATAGGCTGTTATTAAATTGAAACGTATCAAAACTGATGAAGTGACAAACATTTTAGGGTAGATTAGACATCTAAAATATGGAGTATCATTGGATAATGCAGGTAACAGGTGCATCGAAATTCCTTACATTGCCTCTAAATATCTAAGCGATTACCTACTGCAGAGTAATTAGACAATCGGCTATAGTACACCTGTACACAGACTATTCAAAGACATACAGGATCAAATAAAGAAAAGAAAAAATATTAATTCTATGAAGATGTCGTGAAGTACCAGATTTTAATACCAAAGTTAATAACCTTTATATGTAATGACCATAGACCAAAAAATATAATAGACTCAGTCTTCGGAATAAAAGAGCGTGGTACCAAAAACATAACGTTAATAACAAATGATAACGTTTACCGGCACATTGCTCGGCAAAAGATGATAGTAAAATATTGCGAAAACGGCATAATTACGCGAGCGGAGCCGCGGGCGATAGCTAGTAACAAATATAGCAGACCCCGAATACCTATATGCGATCAAAAACGAAGTATAAGTTCGAATCGATTCTTAACAAACTCACTTCTGATCGGCAATCTATTATTAAAAATCGATTTTTCATGTTCTATCGGCTGAAGTTTGAGGCGAACTGCATTAAAACTTCATAGACAATGGGTCTCATAAGGTCAGGTTCCAATAAGTTGTTCGTCCGTACTCGATACAGGTGTGCAGCTGTGTGGCAGTCTATGGTTTATTTATGGGGTGCGGTCGCTATCGGCGCCGCGCGGCAATAGTTAGTTCCGGGCATAGAAAAACTGTTCAAAACTACCAGTAGTGCAAATAAATAAACGCTAACACACTCATCTCTCGCTAACACCCCCGCAGTAGGATTTCCCTGTGTCGCGGGCGGCATGGACAACACAAGTAACACATCACTAACACCTTTGACCCGAGAACAAACATGACAACTAGAACAACCTTCAAAACTGCGATACCTTCAAAGTGTGGTGCCAAGTTCCAAATTGTTTTTCGTGAAATTTAGCAGAAAAAATTGTTTTTCGAGCACAACATTTTAGAACAATACAGAACAATGCTAGAATAACCTTCAAAATTGCGATACTTTTAAAGTGTGGTGCCACCCAAAAAAGTGTTTTTTGTAATTTTCTCTGAAAATCGCAGTCTCAGCCATAAACCGTTTTGGAACAATGTAGAACAAACCTGGAACAAACCGGAACAAGCCTCAAAATTGTTGTAACTCGAAAGTGTGGTGCCAAGTTCCTGGATGTGTATTATAAAACAATGAGTCTATTATAAAATTATATCGCACTTTTTCAATCATTTATAGATAAGTACTTTTTTGATTTATCTAGCTAGCTTACTTAGGCTTAAGTATAAAGTATCTGTTAATAAAGCCAATGACATAATAGGTATCGTCTAACGAGACTTTAGGAACTTTTTTTTAAACTGATACAAATTGTATTTCTTAATTTTTATGTTATTTATAATGTAAGTTTTGATATTCGTTAAGTGAGCTATTAGTTACTAAGACGAAATAAATGATTTGAATTTGAATATGCTGAAGATAAACGAAAGTTAATTACTAGTGTATATGTATAAAATACCCTTCAATGGTTGTGAACCTCTGCGAAATCCATATTCATCACAACTTTAATGCGCGCCATATGTACCTACTCATATCAGTGCGCTGTGAAATGGACATTAAATATTTCCGCCGTTGGAGGGTATTTATATAACTTTTGTGCCGAGAGACAACACTAACGTCTATACAAAGCAGAGTTCATTGAACTGAAATGTACGAGATTTTAGGTCCTACTTCCTACTAATATTATACATGTGAAAGTATGTAAAGATATTTGGATGTTTGACACTCTTTCAAGCTTTACCCGTTAAACGGATTAAGCTGAAACTTGGCACACAGATAGCTCGCATCCAGGAATAGAACATAGGATAGATTTTATCCCGATTATAGATTCCCTTGGATAATCCAACATATTTTTCACCTACTCTTCCGCGGGCGAAGCCGCGAAGAAGTAGTACCGAAAAAACTTGGACTGCGTGAGTGTCAATTTATTTTCTAAGTAAAAAGTATTAAGAACACATAACAGCACAAAATTTAGCTTTTAATGCCACGACAAGCCATTTAGTCTTTACAGCGTGCTAAAGAAATGAATACATACATACGCTGGAAAAATATTACCTTTCTGGTGCAAGTAAACCACACTTTTTTTTATTCACCGGCATCCGAGCAAAGCCAGAGTGCGTAGCTAGTCAATGTCTAATCATACAGAAATTACATTGTCTGTATAACATAAGGCCGTTACACGAATTTGGCGTGTAATAAACAATATTTATGAAGGCACCTCCAAGAGTAATTACCGTTGTATTTCAACAATTTATATGTAAAACGGTTTGTAATTTCCTACGTAGTTTATTGGTGTCGGGCAAGAAGGAAGGAAGTTTAGGATATTCTTTTTAATACTCTGTTAATAGCCTTTAATATATCTTAACAATTACTAACAGGACTACTAGCTTCAGCAGTTCCTTTACTTAACGAATTAATAGCAACTAACATTCCCATTAACACCTATCACTAACAGGACCTACTAACCAATCAACAGACGTTTTATAGTCCTACTCGAAGTTTGTTATAGTATGGACATAGGCAGTAGGGAATGGTACGAGTAGCACTGCTAACTTGTTTCTTAATCTCATACCATAAAAAGGTAGTTACAACTATATTACTAATATTGCTTTGGTGTTACTAAAATAGTAGTAACTGAGTAGACAGATTGGAACAAAATTGACTATTCACCCTAAAATCTCTGTTAGTTTAAAAAAACTCGATACCACTCCATATTTATTAGCTCTGTGTACCAAACCTACATGGATCGTAGAAAGTGGCTCATTTGCTTCTTTCGAATTTACCTGTGCAATTTAAAATTGCAGCAGATTATAGACTACGCTCAGTAACTTGTTGGGCAGAAACGACGAATAAATACTTACCATTTAAACGTTGACTACGTAGAATAAGGTTTAAAATGGTCTAATTTTTTTCAAATTCGGTATCACAGACAAACCTTTAAACATCATTATTTTTTGGAATTGTTCTAAATTGATGATAGATCAAAAATACTATTATTTGGTTCTGAACTTTGTTTTACTTTATTTCTCACAATCAATCGCTTAAAATATAGAAGAAAATAATCTTATTTTATGGTAAAAGAATAGCAAACGAGCTTGCAGTGCCACTATCTACTGTCGCCTATAGACATCGTGACAAACTTCGAATACCATACTCGAGGACTATAGGGGAACCGTTAGTCGGTTAGTAGGTCCGGTTGTTAATTCATTTGTTAAAGGACTGTGGAAGTTAGTAGGTACTGTTAGTACAAGTTAGTCCTGTTAGTAGATATTAGTAATAATTACGCTTTGCTTTATGAATCATACGACAGGATAAATTAGAACAATTACGTATGTATGTATGTCTTTGATCACCATATGAGGTGTCATTTGACCCGTCTAAATTGTGAAAGTGACAGATATTTCTTTTCTAGAATATTCCTTCATTTGAGACTATAGACCTACACAAGATATTTTTTGTCGTAAATATTATATTTCCGGAGACTTTTAATCTCCTTTCTTATTGTTGAGTTATGAGAGACATGGTAGTCGCAGGGTTGCGTATTTCGAGAACCCATTTATACACTGTTGTTACTAAGTGCGAAGTTACAAAGCGAAGGGTCCCGGGTTCGATTCCTGGCCGGGGCAGATATTTATGTGACAGATAAATGAATCCTACTGCGGGGGTATGAGTTGTTAGCGTTTAGTGTTTAATGTTAATAATATTCTGATTTTAATCAGAGGGGATATATACTAACGATCCATTCTGTGCTCGAAATTTTACCATAATTTTACATATCAAAATATAGTATACTCTTTTAATATCCCTGTCATTGTCAACTGTCTTTCCAAGAGCCATCAATTTATACTTTTCTTTTTTCTGAGTCTTAAAATTATTTAGACTCTATCGATAACATGTTTTTTTTACTTACACCAATAGTGTTCCTACGTCGATATTTATAGATTAATGTATCAAATATTTCCACTTTTCCACTATGCTAATACTACGAGAGTACAGTTTAAGGTTACTTTAGTTTTTTTGGGTCTGTACCCTTTGTTTACTCGTCGGGTTGTGGAAAAATTGCTTTGAAGCAAATTTGAAGCAATAAAATCGTCTATTGTTATACGGCCCGCTTCGTTTTGTTTACATTTGATACAGGCTTTCACGTTCTAAATTAAAACCATTTGTTGTGGAGCCGTTGTATGGATTCTATAGGTGGTAAGGATTTGGGGTGCTCAGGGGAAAACTTACCTTGAGTCTAACCTAAAGGTTTTTAAGGAAATTGACGACCCGTATAGCACAATGGTTACCATACCAGACCGCTTAAGGGGTCCTGGGATTTATTTCTAGCGAGCCAGATATTTTTGGGAATGTAAAATGTGTGGTTATCAATGGTTTTTCAAGTAACTCACACGTCTTTCTTTTTAGGACCACAAAAAAAATATTTGTATGTAAGTTATTTTTAGGCCTTAACCTATAATTAACCTATTATTTGCTGCTTTTTTAAAGGACCTTCCTTAAACATTGGCTGTACGATATTACCTACGTAGAATACTCCCCCCCTACCTAGGACATCCATTACAGGATAACTAGTTTCATTAATTAATTTATTTAAATACGGAATCCTCTCAACAAGTTCCGCTCACGCTTGACAATTTGATCACAACCTCTGTTTACTGCCAACAATGGCAGTCGGCGTCGCCACAAAAGATTTGAACGAATCAAACTGTAATTACACCCAAACACCTGATCTTTAATATTATCCACGAAGTATGGAAGATTATTTGCGTCGGAATATATTTTTTGCGACGGTATTTTTTAAGTAAATTAATGTTCCGTCGTTTCTTATATCACTACAAAGTCTTCGAGTTAAGAAATACGCCTGGACATAGACAGGCAGTTTTAAATGTCTCTGATTGCATCAAGCAGGTCATATAGCAACTGTACGACAGCACAGACTGTACAGTCGACTTCTATACGTACACGCAACCAGTACTGCAGCGGCTGTATTGACGAGCGCTGAAGAATAATCCTCAGTCGTCGACGCGGCGCAGGTACGGCTGTAATGTGGTCGTCGTACCGTACAGTTGACAACTGTACGTACACGCAACAAGTACTGCAGCGGCTGTATTGACGAGCGCTGAAGAATAATCCTCAGTCGTCGACGCGGCGCAGGTACGGCTGTAATGTGGTCGTTGTACCGTACAGTCGACAACTGTACGTACACGCAACAAGTACTGCAGCGGCTGTATTGACGAATACTGGAGAACACTCTTCAGTCGTCGACGTGGCGCAGGTACAGCTGTAATATGCTCGTTGTACCGTACATTCGGCAACTGTACGTACACGCAACAAGTACTGCAGCGGCTGTATTGACGACTACTGGAGAACAATCCTCAGTCGTCGACGCGGCGCAGGTGCGGTGCTGTAATGTGCTCGTTGCGGCAATCCCGTTTGTCGCAGGGCTGCCAACTGAATGTAAATTGTATATTTTTATAAAAGTCCATATGGACAATTAAATACGATTTGTACGTTTGAATTAAGACATAAGTAGTGTAAAATATAAGTACGTTACTGTAACTGTTAAATTGTTTATGTGTAATTTTTGTAAAGCAACGTGATCTTTGTAATTTGTTGCATGAAACTAAAACAAAGGACATATATATGGGGCCCATTCAATGCTCAGTTTAATAATTATTTATTGGAGTTGTAAACTACTATGCCAACTGGAGCCAAAAAAATTACATACATTCATACGCTTGTCAAACGTAACGCATAGTTAAAATTATTATTTATATTTTTAACACACTCGTACCCCCGCAGTAGGATTCCCTGTGTCGCGAGGGGCATGGACAACACAAATAACACGTCACTAAAAATGTAAGTAAATGTAATTCACGATTTTGGGCGCCATATACCGCGTGTGCCAACCCTAACAGAGGCAAGCTAGTCTATTTACACAGACCCCCGAGCGCCATTCCGTCGATTGAGACCGATACATCTCGGTGAGATTCAGTTTGCTCACCGACACCGCCAGAGGGCTCTGTTTACACCATTACATTACACCGAAATAGTTTCACAGAACTATTACTGGTTCTACTAGTTGCAATGTTATATGTAAAAAAGGAAATATGTTATAAGCGCGCCCGGAGTGAAGGCACGGAAAGTACTCCATTGGGTTTTTTTGAACGTACGAATCGATAACGACGTATTGCAATACGTTACACGGGACACTTTTTTCCATTGTTTAATAAGAACGTAACATATCTACCTATACTACTCTATACATATGTATAAAATCTGTGTAAATTCTACTCCCCTTTGAAGTATATTTCCTTAAAACATCTCTATAAATGTGTATACAATTCTAAGTAGATATTTTTGTAACAATTTTTATTAACTTAAAAATCACTGGCAGAGACTAACTCATTCGAAGCTTGAAAGTTTAGTTTGTATAGAGAATTTTAACGGCTAGTGTAGGTACGCGATTTCATTACTTTTTCCTTTCAACTATTTGCCTACTTGAAGCTTCCTAGTGGCGCAATCACGGAAAGAGGATAAATAGACGCGTTATCTTGTTACTGCTAATTGGTAGAGCGTTTGGTTTGTTTATAATTCCACTGGGCACGGAGTTGATAGAGGTGCGGGGTGAATAGAGATACGGGGTGTATAGAAAAAGATAGTTGATGCTTCTTATAGGAATGGAAGGGCTACTGTTATCTCTTATGTAGCCCGTAGATATTCGAGCGGTATGTCTAACTGTGTGTTTGACGAGAAAGTTTCATCATGTGGAGCAACGTTTGACAAACATGTTTGTATGTAAAATTATACTAAAGGTATATTTCTCATGCAACTTTGATACTTTAAAGTAATGCTACATAGTAGGATTCCCAGTAGGAGCCAAGGACAATACAAATAGAAATCGGAGGCACCCAGACCGAAAACAGAAATTTACATTCATTATTAAAATTTCTGCCTCTGGGAATCGAATCCAAGACCTATTGAACGGCAATCCAGCACTTACCTTTCCCCCAACCCTAGAAAAAAAAAAATCATCATTAAAATTTCTCCTGGCATCGAACCCAGCACTCATTGCGACAATCCGACAAATCCCACCCTTTAATAATGACTAATACTAAGTTACGTAATACTAAGCCTACAATCCTCAAAGCGTAGTCAACGTTACATCATACAGGTAGGTAATCTATAACATCGTGATAAATATAAAGAAACAAATTCGCCGAAAACCCTTTGCTCGAGGAAAAATAAATAAGGGTCCGAGAGGGGATTTATTGTGGGCGGTATATTGAGATCGTGTCATAAGCCGATAGGCTGTTCTCAGGGGATTTGTGGCTATTAGGGTGTATATACTTCGTGGGAAATACAGGACATTCCTGCTTCCAGGGGCCCTTGACAACTGACTAGTAAGTAAACGCTAACACACTCATACCCCCGCACTAGGATTCCCTGTGTCACGGGTGGCATGGACTAACTAAGCTACGGGGAATAGTACTGCCATCTTGTGGAAATCCACAACAACGTTCTATGTTTGAAAATCGAAAATCTTGATTTTGATATCCAATGAAACAGAAAGAACAAGATTTTTTTACTCGGTCTAGTTGCTAAGCTTGAAGAGTTGACATCTGCAGTGCCTTTATAATAGCTGAAATAAATGTTTTTATTCTTTTTTTCTTTCTAACGACAAATGGTCACCAATGCGTATGGACTATTGCAACATTAGAGCCATCGCCCATTACTGGACTAAAGTGACAACCTTACCCAAAGAACATCATGTTATAGCACGTTGAGAAAACTCCAAAATAATGATACGAGGAAAATCCTAGTAAAAGTATAACTCACGGACACCACATCTATTAGTAGCGTCAGCATCTGCCGAGCCCTGACGCGGTAACGCTGCGTGTGACGTGATGACCGGTGTCCGTGCAGACCGTACAATGATCTTACGCGTAGAAACTCGATGGGGAGATGTGAGATGACCTCTTATTGTTTCTATCCGTACTTTGCTTGTATAAAGTCTCTATTTGTAAGTCGAAATTGTTAGCTTTTGTGAATTAATTTAATAAATACCTACATAGGTAAGTGTTATTTAAACTTATATTTATAAGGTGTTAAAAGTCTTCGATACAGAAAATGCGGGTGCAAAAAAAAATATTTGGGTTCAAATATGATGTGTATAAATACATTTATTTTACACCAATCGTTAGTTGTCTTATAATAAGTAAAATGTTAAGGTTAACTCTTGAACATTTTCTAATGTTACCACACCAAAAAATTTAAGTCAAATCGTACATTCAAATTTCGAAATAAAAATGGAATCGATTAAATAATTTTCAATCAGCCGATTACAGAAACGGTCAAAGCTGTTGTTTTCAGGCATTTTCATTAGCAAATTTCCCGATTCCAATGGGCGGGAAGACGCACAAAGGGTTCAAACAACATAAATAACAATTAATCGTAAAACGTGGTACTTGATCGATGCTGAACCGACGGCATTTCGTTTAAATATTCGACAACAAAGACGAATTGTCGCCCAGTTTGGTTGGCTAGTGATGGGGGCTGATTACACGATATTATTACACTTATCGTGGGCATCACTAGCGAGATATGGATAATGCCCAAGGGAAGCAGGAGGATAGAAAAAGAAATAAATTATGTAGGTTTGGCTATAAATAACTTGTGTACAAACAATTATATTATGCAAAAAGAAGCAATTGTACAAGCGCAGTGAATGACATGAAAACGAATTTGATGCGATCCCTTCTTTAATTTATGTACGAATGGGACGGCAAATACATGTAATCATAAAAACATCGATCATTTGTATACTGATCGCTCCATAAAATCGACAATAATTTCGATGGTTTTTTTATCTTAAAATACATTATGACTACATATATCTACTACGGGATTATTAGTATACCGTTGCTAACGTGTACAAACTACTTACACCATTATATGCGGAATTATTATTAATTATATAAAAATATACGACAGATTTTCGAATACCCTTATCGATATCGACATCCGTACTGGAACATCACTAAACCACACTGAAAACAATCCATTTACTGTAATTGATTTCAATATGAAGTTTGTATCGCTTTGTACTTTAAATAATTTATTATTCAGAATAAGTAATGGTTGAACGAAATACGTGAACATTTTAAAATCATGGAAATTTAATTACATTACCGATGTATGAATGTTAATACGTATTAACATGATTGGATCTAATCTTGAAGTTACAAATGGGAGTGATTGGTAAATCGATGGATGATTGTGGTTAATTCATTAATTTTCGTACTAAAATCGAAGATGATACTTTAATTACTTAGACCATTAGTTAGTTTAGTTGATCCCTTAGTTTTTCATATCAGGTAGTAACTTTAGTAAATTCTAATGGTATTACACAACTTTTACAATGACCGATGCACTTGTTTTTTAAAAAGAGTACCGAGAGTATTTTTCCTCCTGCTTTTTTTCCGGCCGACACTAGCTTACTTAGGTTTAAGTATAAGTATAGACGTTTAGGTTTAATATAAGTAGGTATGTTTTTGTCTTTTATTAAGTCCATGATATGATAGATATTGTCTATAGAGATTTTAGGAAGTTTTATTGTAACGATGTGATGATTTTTTTTATTATATTTTATGTTATTCATATTACCTATAAATTTTGAGTTATTAATTCCTAAGACGAAATAAATCATTCGAATTTGATAGTTTTTTGGGCTCTATCGAAAACTTGGATCTTTTTACAAGCTTTTATTTAGTTTCACTTGTCCCGGTGTTTGTAATCAAATCTTGCTAAAAACTAAAA
>LGAG01000161.1:125187-158666 GCA_001278395.1 Lerema accius
TAGCGACCATTTCTGCCTTGAGTCAGCCGCCTAACGATTCAAGTTCCAGATGAGGACTTGAGTGCCAGAGTACACTATACTAGAGGCGACCATCTGCCCTCAGCGGTAGCAACGCATCGTTTGACCAACTGAGGGTGAAACCCATCAAACTGTTAGGGTTGTAGAGCGTACCAAAGAATTAGACATACATACATATTCATAAAATATTATTCTTCTTCTGATGCAGTCGAGAAAAATGAATGTAACACTAAATCCAAACTAACGACAAAATCTAACAAGTCTCACCAAAAACAATTCTACCCTCAAAATAATTTCTCAGACGAATCATATCATCTAACAAATTTAACTCAATGTTTTTTGTATTCAGACAAGTAATAAAATTATTCGTTATTCTTTAAAGACATTCCTTTTCCCAAACTTTGTTTCTCAACAAAGACTAAAATAAATTATCATTAAAAGATCTCTAAAGGATTCGGCCGATGACAGACTTCATTCATTTAGCTGCTAAATGATGACAATTGTTTTTGTGGATTCTTGTTCTTCGATTAGGGTACTGTAGAGCTTTAAAGATTCCGTAAATCCTACTAATATTATAAATGTGAAAGTTAGTGTGGATGTTTGGATGTTTGTACGTCCTTCACGCACTAACCGTTGAACGGATTACGCTGAAACTTGGCACACAGATAGTTCGCATCCAGGAATACGACATAGGATAAATTGTATGCCGATTATAGGTTCCCTTGGGATAAATTTGAGTCTTTGGGTTTGGTAATCATAAGGTTGACTTCAAATTTCTGTGCACACATTATAAAATGTAACTGAAAAACATAAGCTTTCACATAATATGGAGTGTGCATGCGACACACAGCACCAATAATAAGTAGACAAAGGTATTATTACATTTAAACACTTAGAAATAATATACACTATATTGTGTACTTAGATACCTAATAAAATACTCTGCAATTTCCCCAAAACACTGAGTGAGCTTTCATCAACCAGGAAGAAGCTTTTGTTGGGGAATTTCAAAATGTTTGATGATGATTTAAACGCATTTCGAAACAGCTATCAATCATTACAAACATTCAAACATTGATCAAGTGTTTCACTTGAGCTTTTGTTAGAACGATTTAATGTAAAGCTTTTATTATTTGTTGTATGTATTATCTATGTTAATATTTGTTATATTTAAGAATGATTAGCAATAGCAACAGTATCCAATCTCAGTATTTACAAAAGATTATATGAATTGAAGGTCGGGAGTACCTGCACCTTAACATATTATATTTTATGATTAATAAACGATGCGATTTTTTATTCTGAACTAATTCAAATTCAAATCAATTATTTCGTCTTAGGAACTAATAGCTCACTTAACGAACGTCAAAAATTTTAAATAATCGAAATAAGACAAAATGAATTTTTAAAATTAAAATATAAACAAGCATGTTACAAAAAAACCTTGCTAAAGTCTCGAATGAATGGTTAATTTAAGAATCATTCGACTCTATTTTACTTGGAAGAGTCAGTTGAGTAAAAAAGTAAGTAACTATGTAACACAACCAACGCCACATTTAATATCAGCAAAATCAAACAAAACCAAATTTTTACCACAATACTATTAATTCTACAGAACCCAAACTCCACAAATTTAATCAGAAACGTTGTAATCTCAGAAATTCATTTGTTTTAGTTGGATAAAAAGACAGACGTTTGCGAATTAACTACAGGCACTCAATAGTAATGAAATAACGATTGTAACATTGGAAGGCCTTGAAGGATTAATTGAAATGATTGGTTGGGATTGAGACAACTTGAGAACGAAATAGTTACCTACCAATAACAATAATTTAGATGATTCCAAGTTTGTAGCGATTATTCATAATATAAAAACTACTTAGGTAGTTATGTTATTAAATTAGTATTATATTTAGTTTAGTATTTTGTATGTAATCTTTTGGTAAGACCCCGTTATATTATGAACATAATAAAATCCTATCTTGTATTAATAACGACTAGAAAACCGGGTTGGTAGAAATTGACTTGTATTGTTAATTTTAAAGCAATGAATCTCTAAATAAATATTAATTGGATAATGTCTTGCCGGCCACTGAATTAACCTATTCTGGCCTTATTAGGACGACGTACACAAGACACACAAGACTTACAGGATCTAATAACCAACTAACAGTCCCCCCTTAGTCCTACTTGAAGTTTGTTACGATGTCCATGGGCGGCAGGGGTTGGTGGCATTGTCAGCTCGTTTGCTATCTTAAAACCATAAAAAAGACGTAGACTACTGCAAATAGAGATAAGAAAAGAAATACAAACTAACACCAAACTTTAATACGTAATATTTTATACTCCTATCATTTTGTAGGGTTCCGTAGTCAACACTTAACCCTTGAAACTTCGCCATGTTTATCTGTCAAAGTTAAGGAGATTATATTTATAGCTTATGTTACTCCCATAATGAAAACGAATCCTGACACCACAACTTCAAATGTCGAACACCCCGAGACTTTTAGGCTTCAGAGCGTGCCAGACAAACAGACATACATACAAGTAAGTAAGTACAGTCACGTCCAAAAATATCTGAAGCCCCCATAGGCGCAATAAATATTTGACCCCCCTAGAAAACCAACTTCCCGGTGGCCGATTGAGCTGGAAATTTGCATGTATATATTAATGACATGACACTATAATATTTTTAGTGTCGTCGTAGCATAGTCGGGTAATAGCCAATACTGAACCACACGTTACCTAGCGCATCCCACTATCCACTTCTACTCTAATCTGTATTCAAAATAGATATTCCTTCAAGATGTTCGATCCTTTCAAATAGTAACACATCAAAGAACGGTTTATAAAACAAGCAACCCGCGTGCCACCTCGGGGGATAAACGAACAATGGAACAACAACAAAATACCTACTATTCAAATCCTTTGAGAGTGCATTTATGTTTTAAAAAATAAAACATTGCTTCGCATTGAACTTGCTTTGTGCTTTTGTTGGCAACGACGCGAGCTTTTTAATATCGGATTTAAGTTTAATAGCTTGTGTGTTACATCTGTTATTCTTATGATCATATAACCCACATCCGACCCCGTAGCCTAGTTTGTAGTGATCCTGCCTGCGAAGCGAGGGGTCCCGGGTTTGATTCCCGAGGCAGATATTTATGTGACAGGTAAATGTTTGTTCTCGGGTCATGGGTGTTAGTGATGTGTTATTTGTGTTGTCCATGCCACCCGCGACACAGGGAATCCTATTGCGGGGGTATAAGTGTGTTAGAGTTTATATTAGGGATCTATCCAGTACCAATAGACAACTTAAAATTTCATATATCTTTAGTAAATGCTCAACATACTGGACAACTTTTGTTACGACGGCGTTTCAATAACTCTAATAGCTCGGCGAGTCCTTTGAAGTATCTTGTTAACGGCACCAGCTAATAGGTCCAATTGTGTTCTTATACCATACTCGGTAACCATACCTCTTAAATACACCAAAATTAATGCTAGGGTTTATATTTCTACACTCATTACTAATAGGAAAACAATAAGACTGCTAACGGGGTATAATGAAAAGATATAGCCTATATAACTTCCACAATGTAGATGAATCATATCACCTTACACATTGATATTATTCATTAAGCCATTTAGACTGTAGAGCAAAGAATAGACATACATACGTACATACACTCGAAAATTATCCCTCCTTAGTTGGGTAAAAATAAGGTAATCCTCGTCCACAATCGATTCTTATACTTGTCTTGTATCTTCCGTCCAAATAGTTCTACCAGAAGTAAAAGAGTGATTTGTCNNNCCCCCTCCAGCAGAGCTCACAAATACAGCCATTACGTTTTTATCTAACTTCCAAAACAATCATGGATCATACTGTATCTTTTGTTACGTACTCGTATATACAGGGGATTCTGTTGTGTCAAGTTATTTTTCTTTTGCGATTTTTTTTTCATTTTTATTGAATCTATGTTGCCTAATAAGGATGACCGTTGGATGATTATATAGACGTAACCCTAAGAATCATCACTGATGCGTTGTCGACCTAATTAAAAGGAGAAAAAAACAATTAATGCCTGTTAAGCTAGAATACAAACTCAACATTGTGTAACATTTTTTTAACATTTGAGTAATAAAAACTACAGATTAACTAATACTTTTCACAAAAAAAACGTAAACATACAACATACGAGTAGCTACATACCTGGTTCCAATGTTAACTACTATACTAGTATTGTACAATGTTACGATAAATTCAAACAATTGAAATCCAATCAATGTTTGAAAACTGACCGACATCGGTCTCATAAATCCACGAACAAAATTACATCCACAATTTCAAACAAAAAACTCCCAATCCTTACCGATTACTCGCTCCTACAACGTGTAACCTCATAATTTTAGTAAAAGAACCGACGGAATAATCTACTTGCTTCATTGTCAGCTAGAAGCCACATGAAGCGATCATAATAGGTCTGCAGTTCCTTGTTATAGTTTAATAAGACGTTGATAAGTTTTCAGCTTGTCTCAAATACTCAAAAAATGGGGCTAACTCTTGGATCAATAACTCAGTGGTTACGTGGATAGTAATAAAAAAAATATACGACAACACTCATACCCCCGCAGTAGGATTCCTTGTGTCGCGAGTGGCATGGACAACACAAATAACACATCACTAGCACCCATGACCCGAGAACAAACATTTATCTGTCGCATAAATATCTGCCCCGGCCGGGAATCAAACCCGGGACCCCTCAAAAGTGTTAGATAAAGATGTTTTTATTTTTTATTGTGATTGGTCGCCCAATTTCTTTTTTATGACAACGATTCTCAAAAATGTTAGATAAAGAAGGTATAGTAAAAAGTGAAAAAAAAATGTTTTACCCTGCTTACTAGCTTTTTAACTTTTATTTATCGTTCAACTTATTTCACTGAGACACACACCTAAAAGAGGGTAGTTAAACAACTTCCCGCCAGATGTTGTGCGCTACTCCAAATTTCCTTTGCGTTTTTGTTTTATTAAAAAAAAGTTCGTTTCCGACCTGCGATTCAGAGTGGCTCGGGCTGCTTGAAGATATTTTATTTGCGCTCTAAGCTGTGTACCGTAGACCGTAGACCACTAATCTGTTTAGTAGATGTAATTGAATTGTCTGTTTTTACCCGATTACGCCAGAAAGATGGTAATGTTTATCTACGGATATATCTGTAATGTATATGAGCGAATGTATGGTCATTTCTTTGACACGTTCTAGAGCCCAAAAGACTGTAAAGTGTCATTGAATTCGTTTGCATAGTAGGAGTAACATAGTCTATTTATTTTTTAATCTAAAGCAAAACACACAATCATGGTCGCCAGATGAAAGGCTTCGTTGACAGTTGCTCCGAGACAATTGACGTCGACATTTAAATCTTCCAATCAAGTATGTCAAGCGAATTTAAAATTTTCTGCTTGACATGACTATGGTCGGAATTTATGGTCGAAAATGGACCAGAGAGCAGGTAATCTAGTATTGGTCCAAATTAATTTAATTTGCCCTCTAGATACGAATACACCACGAAACAATAGGCTACTATTAGTTCGAAAGCTTTGCCGCGGCCCGAATTCCCGGGAACGGAAATAATTAGCCATTCTAGCCGTTTTAGCCATTCTTAGCCATTCTTAGCCATTTTAGCAAGTTTATAGCCGGTGGCCGTTACCGTTTATGTGCACTTACGTACACGAGGGTTCTTTGAGATGTCTTATGAGGTAGGACTATTGGGTACCTTAACATAAATTATATTGGCTGTAACGGCCTAGAATACTATGTGAAGTATGTATATACCTATAAATAATATATTATTTTGTTTTACATGTATGTGTTGTTGTATGCATAATAATAATACACGCTAACACACTCATACCCCTAGAGAATTCCCTGTATCGCGGGTGGTATTGATAACACAAAATTTGTGTTATTTAATAACACATCACTAACACCCATAACCTGAGAACAAACATTTATCTGTCACAAAAAGATCTGCCCCGGGAATCGAACTCGGGACTCCTCGCTTCGCAGGCGGGGCTACCAACAAGGCTACGGGGTCGTCAAATGTACCTAAACATTATTCTACTAACGCAATTAGCTACAAAACGTATTAAGATTTTTCCCTCAAATTTTACATAAATTTCTTATATTTTGAAGAGCAAAGTATGTAATATGTTTTCCGCAAAAATACCTACTGTAGTATGAAGCCGGTAGAGCAGTAATTCTGGTAAAGTTAACGTTTGAAATGGCGATAACTCGGCTGACACCTGCTACAGGAAGACGGTATCGCTTTTGGATGAAAATTTAAGGTTATTTTAACAGTAAAATATGGTCTTGTATTAAAATTTAACGCAGCAGATAGCTTAGTGGTTTTAATCTTGACGTATAGAAGGGGAGTTCCTAAGTTCGAACCCGGCACCTACTACTTATATTTAAAAAAATATCACTTGGTTCGGTAAAGGAAAACTTGCACACCTAAGAATTCTCCAGAAAGTTCTCAAAGGTGTGTGAAGTCTGCCAATCCACACTTAGCCAGCTTGGTGGACTATGGCCTGTACACACCCTATGAGACTCTTCTTACATTTATGTGTCTTCACGCGAGCCCAGCAGTGGGACAGTAGTGGTTTACAATGATCAAAATTTGTATGCTATACCATTTACTTAATACGACGACGAGGTACATAATAAACCAACACGCACGCTATATCATCAAGTTATCGACCAAAAGAATCCCTCAGAATTAGGATTCCTATCCAATCCGAGTTATCCAACACGCTAAGCAATGAATTGAAAAGGTAAGGAACGAAATTAGGCGAACCTAAAGGTATAATGTTCGATGTTGAAAGCCGAAATACACCAAGTTAATAATCCCAGCAAGGTGGGTGGATTGGATTGGGGAGTGCCGTTATTTTTACCTTTTCTCGTTTATTGCGCCAATAAATAACATTACCTTTATGAGCCATGAGTATAAAACATTCGTATGCCACGGAGTTGAGTTTTTAATTTTCGGCGTCGACGGATAAAAGTATGTGAAAATATAGACTGGGCTTTACCTGCGATTTCATATGACTACTTACTTGAGATAAAAAAAAGTATCTTTTTTTACGTGTATGTATGTGTGTCTTTATAGAGGTGTATATAGAATGATGGGAGTGTGTGTAAAGGGAGTTTGACTGCAATATAATAGATACTGTATAGATCTGCATGATTGATTAATAAATCATATAAAACTTCGTTACATAAAAGCATTTTGTATTATAACAAAATCTATACCAAACCCGTGTTGCAACTGTTACTGATAAAAGGTGATAATACAAAGTAAGATAGTTTTCATTACTTTAATTCGAGTAAAAAATATTTCCGAATCATTGCTAGACCTATTGTATTAAACAATAAATAAATCATAAAAGGTTATCAAAGTAACCGCAATTTATTTTAGTGGATATTAATTAGCGAATTGAAATATGTATTAATCACGCAAGTGACCAGTGTATCCGGCTCGAGGGACCATAAAATACTGTGAATTAATATTTTATTTTTATCCAACTGTGCCAGAAGGAGGGTAATGTTTTACGACCGAATGTATAATGTAAGTATTTATGTATGTATGTATGTATGTATGTATGTATGTATGTTAATATGTTTGCCACGCTCTACAGCCGAGTAAAGTGACTGATTTCAACATAAAGGTGTCATTGGAATAGTCTTCATTGTGTGAGCTACACAGGCTATACTTTTATTATATTGCTCCCCCCCTCCCTTTGAAGCAGTCGCGTTTTTTATTTAGTAATAATAATGAGGAGAGCACGTATCAAACATTTGTAAGTTCTAGTTTGTGTCTTTTGACTACAAAAAAGTATGAAAAAATCTCAAATATTCTTCAAAAAGAGGAGAAAATTCGAACCTTTAACGGATACAGATAAGTTATCCAATCTTCAATCATTAAACACAGCTACGATTCAGAAATGAATACTTAACCTGCAGTGTTGAATGGCTGACCCAAATAAATCTTAAATCGTGCATTCCTTTTACTTTCGTGGTTTAATTCCTTTAGAGAGTCATTGAAAATAATATCCCCGGATAAGAAGGAAATCTCCGACTACCCTATTACCTCGCGACGATTATAATTCCTTTACAACCTCACTTTACAGTCTTTAACACCTTATGGCTTGGTAATACGGTTCATTTTACATTGTTTTTCTGTCGGAATAAGTTTGTAAAGCCTATAATTGACTCGTATAATTAAGCAGAACGAGTTTCGAAGTAGGTGAACTTGTGGGCAGATGCGTAAAATCGTCCAATTAAAAGTGTTTAAGATCATTTGCATTTAGTCGTTTGAGAAGATTTCATTTTTAAACAATATTGAAATTAATTGATACTTGACGCTATGCCAGTGTTTCTCAAATTGGCTGCATTTTGGAATGTGTGGAGGTTAACTAGAAAGACTACCTATGCAAATGGAGTGCCTCTTCATTATATCAAAGCTGCAATAATACAGTAATATGCATCTCTATTAGGTAATTTTTACATTGCGTAAAATTGATTTTTTAGTCTTCTATTTGCCTACGATTCAAAATTTAAAATCATCTACTCATGTAGGTATCAATGATACACTTATGCACGTAATATTTTTAAATTTAAATTTACCCTCGTTTCGTAAAGGTGATTTAATATGTAGGAGAAGAAAGGGGAAAGAAGCTCGCACGTTCATCTTGATTGATTAATTTAGGTTTTTATCCATTTGAGTCAGAAATATTTGAGAAGCTGTGGTTTGTATCGACTGTTTTATACATAGCAACACTATCGGTCTGAATTCTAAGAAAAAACTAATGCAATGGCAATACGATAAATTATCCTACCGAGACACAATTGAGACACGATTACAGCAATTATAAATAAGCAGAATCGGTGCCCTAGATTGATTAAACAGACTTAGTTTATAATATTAAACTTATTATACTATAATATGTAAACTAGTACAGATTTGGAACTAGTATCTTCAGAATGCTAGCTTCAAAGTGGAAGTCCAGTAAATCCGTTTAGTGCATAAATTGAGATAGAATGTAGCTCTCAAATTACACGTCTAGACCTAGATTTAGATGTTTAGTGATAAACTACAAGGTTTGTAGAGATATACAGATATCTATATTAATATAAAACTAAATTACACAACATGGAGTTTATTTTGAGAATAGTTAGTTATAATTACTTCGTATTAAATAAATAAACCTTAACACACTCGTAGTGGCATGGACAACACAAATAACACATCAATAACACCCATGACCAGAGAACAATTATTTATCTGTCACATAAATATGTGCTCCGGCCGGGAATCAAACCCAGGACCTCTCGATTTGCAAGCAAGGTCATCACAACACATAACTGTCCCACTGCTGGGCTCGGGTCTGCTTTCACAGTGTGAAGGGCATTATATTATGAGTAGGTAATATTCGTTAATATAAAAACAAAATACTCATTAAATATTCCCTAACACACATGTTATCTGTATTACATTTCTGTAACATACACAAGGATACATAAATGTTAACCCACTTCTGACTGACTAGTATTAGGTACTAGAACAGAACCTAGTAATTAATACAGAGCAGAGTTACACCCTTTTCGCTCTAATAATTCTATCCATCAATCCGTCGCACAAATAATAATTACTTACCAGAAATCTCAAAGGCCACGCCGAAGAATAACCGTCAAAACTTGGAATTTCTCAACTAATGGAAGTCACTTTTGAAAATCGTAGCGAAGCTTAACTTAAGCCTCTTGCTTCACTGGTAGCTAGAGAAATTAATAAAGATTAATAAAAAATGTCGAAGACATAATTATAATTAACTAAAAGTCGCCGGCGGCTCCGCCCACGTAATTTTCCCGTTTCTGAAAAATTTTTTTTTGCTAGTCCTCTCCTATTCATCTTAGCGTGATGTTATACATATAGCCTATAAGTTTCCTCGATAAATGGACTATCTTACACTAAAAGAATTTTTCAAATCGGTCCAGTAGTTCCTGAGATTAGTGCGTTCAAACAAACAAACAATCAACCAAAACAAACAAACAAACAAACAAACAAACTCTTCAGCTTTATAATATTAATATAGATATAAATGAACGTAGTTACAGTCGAACTAATTAGTACCTACCAGCTTAGGTTTAACTTGGACGTTGGAATTCCGAACGAAAGATTCTAAATTCGAACCCGGTTTGCATCTGTAATGAAAAAAAAATTCGCGTATTAAAAACTAATGAAGAAAAATATTATGACCAAAGTATCCTGAGAGTTCTTCATAAAGTTGTCAAAGTGTGTGGAGTTTCCTAATGTGTAGTTGGCCAGCTTGGTGGACAATGGTCTGTAGTTCTGTACTACATTTTGAGAGGAGACCCGAGCCTAGCATTAGAACAAATATAGGTTGTGTTGATGATAACAATTATATTATACTCACTTATCTTCTCAATGAAACTTGAACACTTCTCAATTTAAAGATAAAACCCACAATAGTTACTTAATCGCCTACGCGTCCTGTTTAGTATACGACATTACCCTATTTCCTAAAGATGACAAATCCAATAATGTAAGGCTGTGCTTTTAAGAAATTTTCGTCAATTAAAAGCTTGTCTTTCGCACTTAACCGCTTTTAAACTCTTTGACAGGCGCTTTCATAATTCAGTTACTTGCGCTAAAATATCCGCCATCTTGGTATTTGCGCGGGAAACTGAAAAGCACTTCGGACGAAGGCAAAGGTGATTCCGATTTTACAGCCACTGCGATGTTTAGTACGTATCGTATTTAATAACCGTGGACACACCTTTTCATTTATATGGCTGTGGGACACTCCAATGTCGTTTATTTTTTTACCAGTTTTTTTAATGCTTACCTACAAATTTTTTTCTTCTAAAAATTAATTTATTCTTAAGAACGTAGTAAGTAACATCATAACGTAGGAAATTATTGTCCGTCAAAGATGTTTGTTTTTGCGTCAAAATATGGAATTATTGCAACTGTTGTTATCTTCATTTTTTTTTGATAATACCAACAAACGCTTCGTACATATACGTGAAAAAATCTGACATTGTACAGTGTGTTGCTATTTCGATTGTATTGTCGGTAACCATGACAACGTATTTGAAAACAGATTGATCCATTCTACACCTTACTTGATGTTTCTACTAAAAATATAAGTTAAATCGAAGTATTTAGATACAAAATAAAAAGTCATGCCCAAATACAAGAAGGGTGAACTTTGGGAAGACCGGGAAGTTTTGTTTGACTTGCCTTTTGAGTAAGTACTTGAAATATGCTCAGACCAAAGAACAACAACAAAAAATTAAGGTCAATTTTTTCCTTTTTTTGCGACCATCAGAATATCTTAGTATATGTTCCAGAAATCTCCAAATTATAGTTTCTTTACATGATCGGGTTATTTGGACATTACAAGCATTGTCCTTTCTGTATCCATCCACCGTAAGGAAAAAGGATTTTTTTGCACGCACCAATACCTTTCTGCCCTTAAGGCAGCCTTTTAAGAAGGCACTGATGCGGTGGCAATAGTTGAAGGCCCTTTTTATTTTAGGCCTTAGTAGTAGTAGTAGGGCCTTTTTTTAGTATGTATTTAAATTTATTGGTTTCCTAACTTCTGAAAAATCTCAAATATAAAAACACAACATACCTACGTGTGTTTGTCACTAAACTCCTCCTAAACAACTAGACTAATTTAAATAAAAAAATTGTGAGGTTAGAGGGACCGAGTATGGTTTCGAGTCACAGTTGGACCCGGCAGGTGGTGCTGATGTCGAGATACTGTCAAGGGACCAGCCAAACTATTACAGTTATTGAAATGCCGCCATATCAAAAGTTGTCCTCTATAGTGAGCATTTACTAAAGGGAAATTAAAATTAAAGGTTAGGAGTAGCTGATGTGAAAAACTGCGGATTTAATCAATTTATTAAAGGAAAATTTTATGGTAGAACAACGTCTGGTCTCCTAGTATGCATTACAAAATATCATTGATATAGAATAGATTATATTCTTCGTTAAAATGTTCGTTAATACATTTTCTATGTCCATGTCAGTTTATATTAGAAAAAATCAACGTCCAAAAATGTTTTCTTGATATCAATAAAATATTCCAAAATAATATTTACGAATATGACAATATCTTATTTTGTAGAATATATTAGTATATTAATTGACAGCGGGATTGATAGGACACTGGGAATCCCCGTGCATTATCATATTTAAAATAGGATTCTGCAAATAAATTGGTACTCGATAGTCCAAGAATGGGATAGCAAGACGTTTGAAAATAAAGCAAAACCCACACTCCCACACTTTTGATACTTAAACACGTTATACGTCAAACGGAAAGCCAAATTGACGAATAATGTCATATCAATATCATATTGACAACTGCCAACCAGGGATATATATTCGACTATAGACGTATATAGTCTATTATTCGACGGAGGTCATTAACTATGGCCGAGTGGTGTAAAAGTGAGCTTTTATTTTCTTTTCCAGTTATCTAAAATTGAGGCCAAATGAAAAAATATTTGACAGAATTGAACCAATTGAAGATACGAAGGGAAATAGTGGTGCCAAAGGACGTATGGTCATCACTAATTTAAGAATAATATGGCACTCTATGAGCTCTCCTAGAATAAACTTGTGTAAGTACCCGTCTATACCTACTTCTATACTAATAATATAAAGCTGAAGAGTTTGTTTGAACGCGCTAATCTCAGGAACTACTGCACCGATTTAAAAAATTCTTTTAGTGTAAGATAATCCATTTGTCGAGGAAGGCTATGAGTATGTAGTTATAACCCTGTTACAACAATCAAGGAGGACTGCGCTGAAAACCAGCAGCTGTAGATCCTAACCGTCCATAGCCCAGGCTGAGCGTAGTCCTTTTTCGCCGTGGAATATATTTTATTTTTATTTCTGTAAACAAAGTTGTGTTAAATTTAATTTTGCTAGTTGTTAGGGTTCCGTACTTAAAAGGTAAAAACGGAACCCTATTACTAAGCCTCCGCTGTCTGTCTGTCAACAGGCTGTATCTCATAAACGGCGATAGCTAGTTAAGTTATATTTTGAATTGTTTTTGTTTTGTACCACGGCAAAATAAACATTTCTTTCTTCTTCTTTCTAATGATCTGTCAACAGCTATAGGTCTGAACTGCATAATATCCACGAGCACAAAAGTGGTGAATTCTGGTCTGCGCGGCACCACACAAGCGTTGAACGTCCTGGCGGGCTACAAGACCAACAAATACGAGTTCGTCTTCACCAACTTGTCGCCGAACTGCGTGCGACATTATACGTCTGTTGCTGGTGTTCATAAGTATGTGGTTTAGTTTGATTCTAGTCGTCTATTGAGTAGTTCCGGGTTAAGTTCCCTAGGCAACATAATTATTATTAATATTTTTTTATCTATGTGTGAGAGATAACACTATACACAAAACTCTACTCAGATTCTCATTGTCATAGGTGACATGAAGAATTTGTATATACAGGCCTTTTTTGTTTCTTCTTTTTTTAAGGGATGCTCAGTCTAGAAAGTTGCAAGGCCATGTTTTTTTGTCAACAAATCTGATACTTTCGAAATTTTCTTGGCACTACAGGCAACTATAACAACAATACCGCCGCTTAAAATAGCCTTAAATTTGCCGTAATAAACTCTGATTAACTATAAACAAAGACCAAAACAGATAATTCGTCATCCAAGTTTCTGTCTTGCCGGGAATTCAAGTTAGGATTCTTTTAACAGCTTCGGTATGATGTATTGAAAGAATACTTTAAAATATTTTCTGTAAGTGTCTTGTATATTTCAGAGCATATGCAGCCTCAAAAATGTACCGCGATTTAAAGCTCCGAGGTGCGATTATACACAACAAGCAATTGAAAATATTGCCACTCGAAAAAGTAAGTATAAAGTAAGTACAGAACAGACAGACAGTCACACAGAAAGTAACACAGACAAGCAAACAGTCACAGACAGAAACTCGGCCAGACAAAGTAACTTTCCCACTAATAATTACCAAGGATTTATTAATAAATGTGACATCATGTATTACTTTACACCCATGTACTCTGCAGTCTCCAATACCCACCTCAACTGTCTATTCCCCACCAGATCTGCCTCCAAGAGGAAGGTGTGTGGAACCTGTCCAGCGAGTCTGGCACCCTCGGGGTCCTGGTGGCCAGCAACGTGCGTCTGGTCTGGCGAGCTGATGTCAACGACGTTTTTAATGTATCCATGCCGTACATCACCATTGATAGTGTATGTGAAGTAAAGATGTGATGTTTATAATGTTTGGGCATTTTAAATTTGGCCGGCAGATAATAATAACAGAATAGAAGTAATTTTTAAACGAAATTGAAGTTTGAACTGACTATTAAGAATTAGAGTATGAGACACATTTTGATCTACAGTTTACACATTAAAGGATGATTCAGGCTACACCGTGCCCGGACCGGGCCGTGCCCCAGCCGGAGCACGTTCAAACATTGTGGGTATACATTTTGTATGAAGTAATTCATGCCAGACCGTGTCTCGGCCGGGGCACGGCGTTAAAATGTCGGTGGATATTGTTTTCCGGCTCCGGCACGGGCCACCAAACAGAACTCATACACAGATATAAGAATACACCGAAACAGCCTGGTGTAACATGAATGACTGGCTCGGCCGGCGCACGGTGGACGTGTCCCGGCCGAGGCCCGGCCCGGTTGCCACACGGTATAGCGTGAATCATCCTTAATGGTATAAAAATGTAATGTTTGTAAGGTTGTAAATGGATTTCTCTAAGGCACCCACGACAGAGCCATCAAAAAATTCACAAAAAAACACGCCTTTTTTATTTTCTTCGAGTTCAGCTACGAGTAAACAGTGTAAAGATTTATGTAGGTACCTATTTGAAGTGTTAAAAACGGCTCTAAACATTTTTTACAGATATCCATTCGAGAGTCCAAATTCGGTGATGCGCTAGTGATAGTGGTCCGACCATCGTCTGGGGGCTTCGTGCTAGGATTCAGGGCGGAGCCCCAAGAGAGACTTCGCCCCTTGTTGACTGAGCTGCAAACGCTACACGAGGCGTATACTGACAGACCTATCTTTGGAGTGGAGATGAATTGGGGGAATGAGGTACATAATCAATATGACTCTTGATTATGATGTATGGTATTAGACTTCACTATCACCATCATAACTCTTACTTAACTGTCCTACTATTCACTGTTGGGCTCTGGTCTCCTCTCACAATAAATCTTGGAATTAACTGCTTATTAATTACAGCGTAAAATGTACAAACTTGAAGACCATTACGGTGCAATGATGGTTGTGAATATGCCTTCAGAAGCACGGAAACGCTTAAGTGCCACTAGCGGTCATCCATTTTTATTCCGACCGCGTCCATACCATCGTCGCGCCATCTAACTTCTTTGATCATTTATGTTTGACACAAGCTGCTTAGTTATGAATGCTTTGATTACTAACTGAACTTACCTGACTTATTTGCTTCATGCCAAGGTTTCCACCCAGCAAAAAGACGACATAGAAGACTTAGAAGAACTAGGGGAGCCACGTGGTGAAATGGGCCCCAGCATCTATTTAGCAACGCAGTATCGTAAAGAAGGCGCTCCGCCAATCTATAGCTCTTATTTAGGACTGGCTATAGAACCACTGCAAGAGGGGTTTACGTTGAAAAGTCTGTTCGAAGTACAAACTACATCGTAATTCGTTTTTTTTTAATTTTTCATAGTGTTATGCTCATTTTTTTTAAACGGCCTGTTAGTTCCATGGGTGAATTTAAATTATGTAAGAATAACTTCAGGAAATTATTGCAATGTAAGATTCTGCTTATGTTAGGTACCTATCACTTTTCTACCGTAGGTATTATCATTGTTTTGTTAATTGCATATATTTTTTTTATATTGTTGACTAATAAAGATTTTATTTTTAATCCCAACCTTTTTTTTTATTTGTCCTTACGTATCAAAAAACTGTAACTGTCTACTGGTTAATAATTAATAAATCGAAAGTAACCTATTCGCATAATACATCAAAACCAGTGTACACAACTTAGCAAGTCAAGTTATTGCAGAGCGATCTAAAAATAATATTTAATTTCATATAACTAAACTAACTTATTTTTTACTAGACGACACCCGCGGCTTCGCCCGCAGAAGATTAATTTAAAAAATATTGAATTCCTCCCAAGGGAACCTATAATCGGGATAAAATCTATCCTATGTCCTATTCCCGGATGGAAACTATCTGTGTGCCAAGTTTCAGCTTAATCCGTTCAACGGTTAGAGCGTGAAGGAGGGACAAACATCCAAATATCCAAACATCTTTACAAACTTTCACATTTATAATATTAGTAGGATAAGCTAATCTGGGGTAGTGCCGCAATTTACTTCTAGTAGTTGGCTTAAAGGACATGCATCCAAGCCATAAACCTTATAAAAAAAATACTGCTAGTAGTGCACTGGTGTCATTTACAATTTTTGACATGTGTTGTGTCAGTCTGTCAGTCAACATCAAAAGTCAATCAATTCAGTCATCAGTGTCATTCTGACATTTTGTATTTATAGTTTGTTCAATGTTCAGCAATTGTTCAGGTTCGTTCACTTACACTGACTGAAATACACTGTATTTACTGTGGTATTTACTTTTGGAGTAGGTAATAGTAATTTAAAGTGAATAAGAGTTTATGTTACAATAAATAAAATATACAAAGACAAAGACATATTCATTGTTTTCCTAATGGTTAAGGGAATGAATGCGATTAAAAGCGCGGCAAGATTGGTAAGTAAATTAAACATTTGTATTTTCTTACATTTTTCCTCAATCGTTCTTTGTAAACAACAACGTATTGCGCTATTGCAAGTAAAATTATGCACAAGTTCAACATAACTATCTTATAGCAAATCTTATGTAAAATATAACTTCAATGAAGAACTATTTATTACTACAATAATAAGAACTCATTCATATTATAATCGTAACATGTTTGAACATGTATCAACATTGCATTGAGCATGTACGGTACCTATGTACTTATATCTAAGTGATTTAGTACCTATAGACGGATGCTCTAACTACACCTTAAATTTATTATTAAAACTGTTCACTACATAATCTCCGCTGTATAAAATATTTTATTATCAGTAAGTTCCAAAAAATTAATTTGTATCCTTAGAATAATTATTATTAACACTAAGTTGTGTTAATTATTAATTATTAATGTATCCTAGTTAGATAAACAATAAGATCTCAAGGTATAGGTATATGTATAGACTCCAATAGATGTGTAATTTATACAAGTCTTGTTTCAACTATTTCACATTTCTAAACTAATTTTCAGCGGCGATCAGCCATAGCTGAACGCCAACGTCTCCGTGAGGAATGGTCATCGCTGAAAGGGACTGATGATGAAAGTGAACCACCTGCAAAAGTCAAAAAGAAGCTAACAAGAAGGACATTGAGCAAAAACTTGCATAATATCCAAGAGTCAGACAAAACACCAAGTTGGAACACTTACTCTAGACAGAATAAGGAAAATGTATGTATCCTAAAAACCATGTAATTTTTTTTAATGTATAATTTATTTGAAACAAATTACAGACTAAAGATACAAAAAACTAAAGTATAGTACAATTCTACTTCACATGAAATATCTAACTTTTGTACCTATTACTTATACTAATAAAATTACAAAATACTAAACTAAATTATAATACAAATGATATAATGTAATTATTTAAATTCAAAACTGAAGTTATTTACATTAAATTGGCGCAGGTTTCCTGATGTTTTCCTTCATCATAACAAGAGATAATTAGTATCTAATTCGCACATAATTTTTTAAATTAGAAGTGCATGCCAGGGGGTTTGTACCCAGGAACTCCCGTTCAAGAGACCAATGCTCAAGCCATTAGGCTTTCACTGATATAACTCTTATATATTGTAACTTTTCATTCCAGTCTCAACCCAACTCATCAAGTGATGTTCTTCGAGGTGTGGTTGCTCTGGTGGATGTGGGGTCTGAGAGCCGAGCTCTGCCGCTGCGGGCAGCGCTGTCTGCTCTCGGAGCCACTGTAGTGACTGCTTGGAGTCCCCTCGTCACACACCTTGTGTGGTCTCAGAGTAAGTATTACAAGAGAGTAGGATTTTGTTACGGAGTATTTTATCTGCAACATAATTCAAGTTGGTATCAATAATACATTAAGCACGTAATTTTTTTTTTATATACCCGCATTGTGTTAAAATGCTTTGATATGGAGGAGAAGAAATGGGAAAGAAAAATTCCGGCACATCATTTTTAAAAAGTAATATAAGAATATTTAGTTACAATATTAATTTGTATTGTTAATTATAGATTTTTACTTGAATGCACAATTATTTGAGAGTCTTGTATGTACTTAAATTTCTTTAGCAGGCTTTAAAGCCGTAGGGCTTAACAGATTTCAACAGAGAAGTTGACATTGAATTCTTCTCCATTGCGAGAGTGAAATAGGCTTTTAATCTTGGTAAAATCGCCCTCCCCCCCCATATTTGACTGTCAGGTTTCTATTTCTGTATTCATTATTTACTAGTTTTAATTCTCTCAGTGCCTCTTATAAAAAAAAAATGTATTGTAATTCCAGATGGGTGTCGCGACACTCGAGCCCGAGCTAGAGCGCTGGCCAGTAGAGTGGTGTCTCCGCTGTGGGTGGAAGCCTGTGCTGCAGCAGCTCGCAGGGTCTCCGAGAAAGTGTTCCCCTCCACCGCCAGGGACTCTGACTTACCCTCACCGGCTACTCTGTGCAGATTACTGGTATGTTTTTAAAATGATTTTATACTCATAACCCCATACTAGGATTCCCTGTGTCATGGATCCCATGGACAACACAAAAGTACACCCAGACGGAAAAAATAATTTTAAATTAATTATATGTATATATTTCGGCCCGCTGAGAATCAAACCCAGAACCCCTTGAACGGCGATCTAATGTGGCAGCAATTACGCCATGTGGGTTGTTTGTTTGTTAAGTGAGCTGTTAGGACCTAAGGTGAAATATATAGTTTAAAATTATGAGGTCTACTGTTAAGATGATTGTTAAATAAGCAAGCTGAGTAGTAACCTAGACTATCTATGGACCTCATCTAACAACAAAAAGTCATGAAATTTTTAATAAAAAAAAATCTGTTATTAACTCATAAAATCACGATTCTTTTCACCCAGTAACCATCCTGCATCTCTGTTTCTATCCTTAGAAAACAGCGGAGAAAGAGAACTGGGTGGTCCCAGTCCATGCAGACAGTGATGATGATGATGATGAAGTCAGACAACCACGGCTCAGGATATCAAGTGACCAAGACGAAGACTCCAAGGAGTCAGATGATGGTCGGACCACAAAAGTGTCTGTTGGTAAGTAAAAGAAACGAATTGACAGCCATGATGATAGAAATCCTATGACCTATGTTCTTCCCAATTTCAGTTCTATCTTCATACCGAATTTCATCAAAATCGTATCTGTGGTTTAAGCGTGAAAGCATAACAGACAGACAGAGTTACTTTCGCATTTATAATATTAGTAGTATTACATATTATACCTCGTTTTTTTCGTCGTGATATAAAAGGTAAACAATCTTACACTGTCTTTTTATTGTAATTATCTATTTAAAAATAAGACAGACACAAATTGAAAAAAAACTAAAGAATAAACAATAATTTAATGTGAAAATAAATTTCTGTATAGTTCTAAATATTTTTTTTAATTAATGAAATAAATAAAAGTTGTGCCAAGATTGTTTACCTTTTATATCACGACGAAAAAAACGAGGTGTACAGATATTACTTATTGTTACATAATGATATATTACAGATATAGAAACTCGAGTGAACACAGCCCCTAGACGAGCGTTGCCTGTCTCCATATCACCCCCGCCCGCCAACCCCAAGTCCAGGAGGAAGTTATTCACCGTCAGACCTGATGGAGAAGATGAGTCAGGTATGTTCTTCACTGGAGAAATATTGGTGAAACCCTTACATACTTTGTAATAGGTTTCTGTGTTACTAGTTGCATACACAGACCCATAAAAATAATAGAAGGAGCCATCCAGTCGAAAAGTGACGAATGTAAATATGAAGCCGCTTGAACATAATGAAGCCGGTCGCTCGGTAGTATACGGCGAGCGAGTGACACATTTTTGTTCGTCATTTATTTAGTCGCAATTGTATGACCGCTCTGTCTAGTCTTTTTATGGGTCTGTGGCTGCGTTGTGTAATAAGGAATTGAACCTGGGACCTCATGATTTAAGTGTTGAATCAGTTCAATACATTTTTTTTGCATGAAGGAATGTTAATATATTTTTTAATTAGGAACATTAATTTTATTTTTACTCTTTAGATTTATTTGTATTTTTTTAGTTAACATGTATAACAAAAGAGGAGTAAATGTAGTTGGTCTTATTAAAAAAAATCATTAAAATTTCTTTAAAATTAATCACCTAACTCTTTCTTATCTTTGGTATTTTTTTAGAATTTTCCAATAATTTTCCCTTTTTATAAGCCCATAAAAAATTCAAATCTAAAACATTTACTTAAACCTTATTTCAGATGTAGAAGACACACCAGCTCTGATTAGAAAAGTCAGAGCGCGCCCAGAAAAGGCCCCAAAGCGCCCAGATGTGACCCGTCCAGAAAAGGAACGGGTCGAAAGGGTCCCGGAACGACAGAAAAGAGTAAAGAGGTATAACCTAACTCAAGAACAGAAGAATAACTTGGAGAATGCTAAACGAATAGCCAAGAAGATAGTGGCTGAGGCGAGTAAGAATACAAGAGAGGATGGTACGCAGCAGAGAAGAGAAGTTGGTACGCAGCGTAGAAGAGAAGTTGTTACGCAGAATAGAAGAGATGATGTGCCGCGAATTGTAAGTATACCTCGTTTTTTTCGTCGTCATTTAAAAAATAAACATTCTTGGCACTACTTTTATTTGTTTCATTCATTTAAAAAAAAAAAAATTTAAAATAATTAGAAATTATTGTTTATTCTTTAATTTTTTTTAATTTGTGTCTGTCGTATTTTTAAATCGATAATTACAATAAAAAGACACTGTAAGATTGTTTACGTTTTAAATCACGACGGAAAAAAACGAGGTATTATGTCTATTTCTTTGGCTCGCTTATGACACTATGAAGCGTCTTTGGATTTGGATGCGATATGAGAGTGTATAATCCATTTTTTTACTTGTCCTATCTCTTGTAACGAATATCACATATTTTCATGTTATTTACACTTTTCCAATAATTTTTGAGGTATTTCATCACCTCAATATAACATGTGCTTAAATATTCAAAAAAAGTGCTTTAATAATTATTTTTTTTTAAAAAAAGGACCTTAGACTTTTATTTTCGTTACAAAAATAGAAAATCATTGTATGGACGAACAAATTACATATTAAAAACCAACTTTATTAATATAGTAATAGCGTTTGTTTTACTTCACAGGTGCTGTCCGGCATGCCAAAATCTCAATACCGGGCTGTATTCACAGCAATACAAACTCTTAACGGATTGATCCAAAAAAGAGTTGATTACCGGACAACGCATGTATTGCTTGGCTCTTGTAAAGAAGATCAGACTGATAATATGCCAACACAACAAGAAAATACAGCCCAAAATAGATCAACACAACAAAAAACCAGAGACCAAAATAGACTAAAACAACGAGAAACAACAAATAAAGAAGCTTCTAGAAATGAACGATCAAAATCTCCAGTCAAACCATTCTCAATTTGTAACCGATGTAACAGCCCAGAGAGCTTAGTGATGAAAATGTTTGAATGTGATAATATAGATGTAACTGACCATTGCTCGAACCCAACGGCATCTTGTGACAGAGATGTGACGATAATCTGTAGTACGGTTAACAGAAACTCTCATAATATAGATGTGAATAACGATGACAATGTGATAATAGATAATGATGTGAACGATATAGTGGTTTGTGATACAAGTGATATGTGTAACGGTATTAAAAATGATAAGAGGTTACGGACTCTGAAGACGTTGTTGGGGGCCGCGAGGGGCTGTAGGGTGCTCCATGCGCAGTGGGCGTTGGACTCGTTGAGAGAGAAGACGTGGCTGCCTCATATTGGTTATGAGTTGACGTATTTGCTGAAGATTGCACAGGTAATTAACTTAATTGTAACATAATAATGTTATATTAGTTCCTCTAATACAGTATTCCTTTTCAGTATACCTAGGTAACCAATGAGGAAAATTAATTTTACCATCTTTAAAATGTTAGCAAAACAATAAATACAAGTTCCCTTTTGCTGTATTTTTCTATTCTATGACCCTAATAATTGGATTCTTCGCTACCCCGGCAAAATACCTAATTTACCTCCTCGGGGGTAATTACCCCTAAGTGAGTATACCAGGCTCTAATATGTTACATTTCTACATTGGTCTGAAACCATTTTTTCCATAGTTTAGATTCTTGTACTCTACAACTAAATTAAGCAAATATAATTCTATTGTTCCAGAGAGCGTGCGTAGAAAGATCTGCAATAGAAAAAATGAAATCAGAATATGGTTATAACGTGTTTCACGGGATGCGGGTGTGTGTGACAGAGACAGCCTGCCAGCGTGACGCCGCGTTACAACTGTTAACACTGTGCGGTGCAAAGATAGTCAACGAGAATGAAATAGAAATAGATAACCAAAATAATATAGAAAATGAAGATGGAATTACTCAAATTCGCGGGCGAACACAAAATGGCTTTTTTACACAAAATGGCGGATTAACGCAGACTTGTGCTAATAATAATGATAATTGTAGTACTGTGGTTTTAGGGACGGGTGACGAGGAAGTAAGTTCTAAATGGGTGTTTGACAGTGTGGCAGCGGCCAGACCAAGGACTGTTCGGAGATATATTAACAAGAATATTGTTAATTTATAAGGTTATTGTAAATAGATGTGTCCGGCAGGTGTTACCAGACAAAATAAATGTTGTAGTAAATAGTATAAGTTTATTATCATTATTATAACCCACTGTCCCACTGCTGGGTTTGGGTCTCCTATATAGTCTATTCTATAGTAGTGCACTGTATAAGTTATACTCGACAAATAGTGTAAGTTCTATTATAATCTCATTATTTATTTGTATATCTCGATATTATTTTGTCATTTTTTTATTTGCTCTAAAACATCTATGTTCTTAGACATATATTTTTTTTGTGTGCTGAAATTAATCTTAGTTTGATTCTGTGCCAATCCTGTAATAACTAAGATTATTGCGTAATATGTAATAACACAGTTATGTAAGTTACGTAAGAAAAAAAAAGCTAAGTATTATGCAATTTATTTATTTTCCATCATAAGATAACTGTGTTATCTATTAACATAATAAGTAAATAATTTAAGATGTACATATAGAAAAATATTTGTTACTTATTATTCTAAATTAAAAGTACTATAGACGAAGCATTATATTATAGCCTGAAGTATAACATTACAGCGCCATCTGTAGTATGACATTTGCAAATAGAAATTACTGATAGATGGCGTTAGTAGCTTTGAAATATTTACTCAAGCTTTTTGTTTCATGGTTTGTTGTATGAAATAAATGACTTAAAATCTGAACTGTATATTAATTAATTGCCCTTTAAAATTTATTCCTAATTAATATTATTATCTACTAATGGGTGGCCGCCCGTTGATCTTGCTTCGGAGGCCACGTAAGTTGTCGGTCCGGGTTGTTATCGAACACAGTCGTTAAACCATGTCGGAGGCAATCATTCGGCACTGGAGTAGCGTGGTGAGGTACGTTCTTCATGTCACTTCAGATAAAGTGATCCCTTGAAATTGGTGATGGTATAGTAGTGGCTACGCCGTGTTTGTGAAATGTCTATTTAATACAATACAATAACTTATTAGAACTGCGAACGTGTTGCTTGTACTCACATATTAATAACTATACTTTTATTATTAAAATTATCACAGCCAAGTCCACTATATAATTTTATAATTTACAAATTACCTATGATGAGACCCCCCTCCTTTCTGTTGATAATTTAGAATATACCTACATGCCTATTAACTATTTTAATTAATTTTCCTAACAAACGAATTTTGAACTATAACACTAGCTAGTTCTGTGCAATAGCGTAAAAAGCGTCGTTACTCTTACCTATATTGCTGTCCTATAAACTAAAATTCATGTCACTGCTACGTACTTTCATTAAGAAGTAGGTACAAAGCAGATGCAAGATGAAAATAAAACGAACTCTTACATAATGGGCCATTTCCTTTGGAACAGTGACCAGCAATGAAGGAGGGAGCATTTCATAGACCTCTTTTTTTAATATTACTCACAATAAACGATTCTATCGGTACTACGTATAGTCTGCAGCTAAGCTGTGATAACTTAGTGGTTGACGTTGATCTAGTAAACAGGAGTTCCTGAATTCAAACCCGGCATGCACCTCTAATTTTTAAAGTTATGTGTGTATTAGAAATGTATTATCAGTTGCTTTGGTGACGGATCGGCAATGGAAAACATCGTGAGGAAACCTGCGCACTTGAGAGTTCGAGTTCGTAAGAGAGTTGTTAAATTATGTGTTTAGTCTGCCAATCTATGCTTGACCAGCGTGGTGGACAATGGCCTGCACCGTTCATGCTGTGAGAGACCTGTGCCCAGCAATTCGACAAATATAGGCTATGATTTTCTAAAATTTACGTGTACCTACTTCAATAGATGAATTTGGTAATAAAGACCTTCCAAAATTTAACCATGGAATTTGCCATTTACTTTCACCTTAGCCGATAACTAACGAAAACTTACCCATTTCGACCATTAACGATATAAACAACGATATTCAAATTTCTCACTATAAACGCATAAAAGTAATCTATACGCACAAATGTTAGGTAGAGGAAAGTAAACTCGAATAATTTATTGAATAACAACTCTTTATTAACTACGTCAATGCAAATAAAAAATAAAAATCTGCCGAGTGTATGTGCGGACATTATAACAGAGGGTTCCATAGTTTCTTAAGGCTGGCTATAGATGGACCGTTTTAAGCAGGATCGCTGCCGCCGGCTTGATGGCTGTTCAAGTATTACGTAGCGCAATTTGGGTGTAACGGTGGTGTAAAATGTTATGATGCATAGGTTATATGTTACATAGGTAAGTCAAACAATGCGTTACATGATTTTTTTTATTACTAAAAAACTAGAGAATATATTCCTTGTAACTCGGCAAAATGGCAAGTGCTTGCGTTAGCTAATTACTAGTCGCTGATTTGAGGTACAAGTAAAATTTTTTACTCATTACTTTCCATGGGGCCTCAAGTTTATGTGCCCAGGGGCCGCGACAAGCCCTAAGATAGCCCTTACAAAGCTAAAACTATTCCTATTTTCTACGGATCCCTAAAACGTCACAGTTGAAGTGAATCAGTGTTATAAAATATAAATAATTCAATCATAGTGGCGTACACGTAATTATCGTACACAATGAAGTATTAACATAAACAATTGTAGCGGGCTAAATATAGGACAATTGAAACATTCATAGCATTCCTGTAAGTTACGTGTATCCTTATTGCAAGACGGAAAAGTGTAAGAGCATGGGCTTCATCAATACTTATATTATTGTACCTGCTTACTGTCAAACGAATTTATGGTCAACACTCCCATCACTAATGACGCGCGAATGAAAGCACCCCACCCTGCGAAGGACGTCGACTGTCAATTGTTTTTTTGGATGTAAAATGGAAGAACATGGCAAAATTGTGAAGTAAGTATAATTATAATTTTCTTTCTAAAACTACATAATAATATCTCGTAATAATATCTGAGTAAGTCGCGTAACGAGAGAAGGGGGGCTACTATAACTTAAACCTAGGTACTTACAAATACGTTGTATTTTATTGTATTATATACAAAAGAGTACTTACTCACAAAGAGGCGCGAAATAAGACGCAAAATAAAAAAAAATGGATTTTATCACTATCATTGATTTTTGGAAAATATCTTGGATACTTACTATCTACATAGGTACCTACGTGCACTTTAATAATTATTTAACATCTTTCTACTATCGAACCATCTGGAGCACGGCGGGCATCCATCCTTTTGTCGTAGACCTACCTACCTACCTTACGGATGACATAATATGCATCGTTTTTTACCTAACATAAAACATATTATTGGTATGATGATAATAACAATAACAAATATTAATGGAAAAAAAATAAACAAAGTCAATTCTGATTTAATATTTTTAACAATAATTATGTTTATTGTTAAACAATTTACAAGACGTTAAAATTAAGAATACAATCATGGAATTACACCATTATTGTCAACTGTTTTTACTATTAATTAATCACAACTCAAATCAAAATCAACATAATAATATTAAGTATACGTAATTCAGGTAACAAACAATGAAAATAAAATTTGTCTTAGTGTACCTATCTACATGTTAAAACAGATAAGAGTACAAGTGTTATTATTTGAGAATGTATGAGATGTGTAACAGGAGAAACAGGATGTGATCATAGTCTTAACACGTATTGTAAACTAGTAACGTACATTTCTGGACAACATAATGGAGCCACCATGCATTTTTTTTAACCTTCAATTATTTCTTTTATTTATTTATTTAACCTCAAACTTAAAGTTACAAACTCAGACCCCAAAATATATAATTGACTCGGTGTTTAGAACAAAAAAGTGAAGTATTTTTTCTTCTTTTTTTTACGATTTGACAAATGTCAGCGAGCACGATCTGCCGAACAGTGTTCCGAGAAACGTTATCATATTTTGTTATTAACGTTATGTTTTTTTTTTCCACGCTTCTTTGTTCCGAAGACTGCGTCTATGCCTATATATTTTTTGGTCTGCAAGTAAAGGTTATGACATACATAAAGTCTAGGTAATGGTAATGTTTACCATCGAACGCTGGAGAAAAGACTGACATAGATCGTGTTAGCATAATTTAACAATGGAGAAAGAAATCTTCTTCTTATCTTATTATACCTACATATAAAAATCAATTATTGCTGTTCGTTAGTCTCGCTAAAACATGAGAACAGCTGGACCGATTTGGTTTACTTTGATATTAAATTATTTGCGGAAATCCATGGAAGGTTTAAAAGGTGAGTAAATAACGACAAATGTTCAGCTTTTTTATTGATTCTGAGTCGGTACGAAGTTTGCCAGTTCAGCTAGTTAACTTATAAGATAAGTTTTGTTATTGCATTCTTCCAGTCTTCCTGAAATCAAAAAAATTAGCATGGCCAGCTGTAATTTTAAAGCACGAATCTACTTTTAATACATTTTAGAGTACAAATATGAACAATGAAAACCTCATCAGTCAGTCCCGTCTGGTCTGTTATTAAGAAGTATACCTAGACTTTATTTTTCTAGACGTTTGCACACAATTTTAACACGATATGGCAGGACAAAGGAATTTGTGATAAAAAACTGAGTAGCGCTATACCGGGCGTCTTCCGCGAATTTCTAACTGGATGGCTTCCTAACAGACCATAGAAATATTGATCGTTTAGGCTCCTTTCGTATACCTATTGTCCAAACTAATTAGTATTTAAATGTCTGCCAAAAAACGGATCTAATTAATGAAGGTTTCATAAAAAAGTAACTTTCAATCGTCACTTAAGATCAGTTGGAATTGAGAGTTTCGGCAACAAAATTTAAAAATCAATATTAATTTATATGTATATCCTAAATAGGAATTCATTCATGTAACCCCACTGGGATGGGAGTAGATATAGGCAATACAAATACTCAAAAACGAGAACAAAGTTTCTATTATGCCAGAAATCGAACCCAGGACTCTGAAGGGCAATCCGGCATGGTACCTAAATATTGTGTCCCATAAGGCTCAATCCCTTTCCTTCCACGCTAAACGCTGTCTTCAAAATGTATGGGAATGGCATTTTGAAGATAGAGTTTGGCGTAAGTTTGGAAAGAAAGGGCATTTGGCTAGAGGCTATCAAGCGTATATTGATAAATACACACCTTTACAAAACCGCAATTTCTTCTTCTGACCATACATAGACTGCTTCAAACTAATGCTGCCAGTAGCTTTAAGCATTCGCGTGGAGTCCCATCGCCACAGAAGTAGCCTGAAGCAGTATCTTCATACAGCCACACAGCGACCGCTTCAAGGGACCTTCAAGTATTTCGTAGCGCAATTTGGGGGAGGAGGGGTTTTGTAAAATATTATAATGCGTTACATAGGTGGGGGGCGATCGAACAAGGCGTTAGACAACATTCTTTTTTTATTATTAAAAAAACATTGCGTTACGTAACATTTTTTTTTATTACTAAAAAAAATTAGGTAATATAATTCTTCTAACTCGGCAAGACAGCTACATTTAAAAAAAATTGTCATTTGTATGTTACGTAACGTTTTTAAAAAACAAACTTCGCCTTCAAAAAAAAAATCACCATAAAAAATTAATACAAGTTGTTCAATAGAATGAGCAAAAAATCGAAAACCAGTGTTATGTGAAGATAATGTATGAAAACATTAATAGACAATGATATCTCCTAAGCAAAATCTGTTAACATACATACATGGGGGTGATTCGAAGGCTATTTACCGTGAGGCATCTAAATTTTAACTTTGGACGTAAACTGCCTGGCCACCCTGTATTTGAACGCTCCCCAAGCTGCTAAAACCGACTGCTAACAGAGGTCCATCTATAGCCAACTTTAGACTGCTATGACAACCAATATAACTTGCATCCTTGCTACTGTGAATGAAATTTATATCAATGTGTTCATTCATACAAATAATAGTCGTTATCACATTCAATTATTAGGAATTAATCAATTATTCCCAGAAGTCCCCAATTACAAACACAATAAAAGATAAGGCTGCGCGGTTCCAGAAATAAGTTTGTGTACTACTACTTTTGCCCGCGACTTTATTCGCGTAGTGTGCGCTCATGTATAATGTAATGCAATTTTAAAAGATTTTGGACCCTTCCTCCCCCTCCCTAAACGTTACGTAACACACAAATGTGTTACCTAAAATAATTTATTTTGTTTAAGTACTTACAAAAATTAAATTCCCCAGTTTTTGTTTGTAATAAAAAAAACAATGTTACGTAACAACTGATGTAACGCATCGTAACATTTTACAACCAAAAATTGCAATATGTAATAATTGGACGCTCCCGTAGATTATACACAATATCTTTAAAAATTATAATGGAACACGGGACATCTTGGTTTGCAATTAGCATAATGTAAACACTATGGATTAACCTACAGAATACACCACTAGCCTACAGACTCCGTCTGTTAGAGGTCTGTGTGTTCTATATCAACTTAAACCTAATAGTACCTACTTGGCACATAACATTCTGCTTTTAGTATCCTAAAATACTTTTACATGATTTAAGTTTTTGGTACCTACACCGCGTCTTGGTCGACCGTCGGCAACGTATTGGCAATGCCTCTGTTTTAACCGTTTAACAGATGTTCATAAACAGGAGATTTTTAATCAAATGGTTATTTCATTTGGATACCTACTCTATTCGTTTCAAAATAAAAAAAGTCATCCAACTAGAAATACCCTGAGTACCGAACTAAACATAAAAAGTTCATAATTCATAGCGTAACAACAACTTTTACTTGTTTTGCCGCCTGAAAAGCGTCCAAAATGGCGGTTTACCGCGCACTTCCCGTGTCTGTCCTGCTCGCACATAGCGTGTTCATTCGCCATTTCGCTCGCACTTTCGTCGTCGATAGTGAAGTATGCAGCCGTTACGTTCAGTTTTACGTTTTAATTAAACTCACTTGCACACGTGTGACGTGACGAAACCACAGATAATAAATTAAGTAGCACAAAACAATTTAAAGAAAAAGCGTTTTAACATAACTCTACTCTGAAAATAGTGCTTAAAAAATTAAGAGCAAATATGAATATTAGACAAAAACAAAGTACATAAATAGATAATATTAGTGGCAACCGTAAATTATTTTGTGTTCAGTCCAGCGCTTCCTTCTGTGCCGGCAACGCGTTGGTGATGCTTCGGAAGTAGTCTATAGCTGACATCCATGTATCGAATAGTAGATAATTTTTTAACAATCGCCTTTAATCAACCATGCGGACCATAAAAAAATTAAAATTATACATAACATACATACATTTATCTGCAATCATAGCCGGAATCGAACTTGCGACCGCTAGATCGCAAATCTCTATTATTTAACCGCCAAGATAATTAAGACTCAAAACATCTTGATAATTAGATTAGCACCAAGGAGTTTCTTGATTAAAGTTCATTAATCTCAAGTGACAAAGCTCAAGAAGATTATGTTGCACAATGTTATGAATAATTTAATAGTAGGTAGGTATTTTACATATTTTACCGTGACAAATAATTTTACATAACAATACCTATTTATATTTTAAATCGATAAATAATTCCTACGTAATTAGAAAATGCATCCATAGTCATATTCCAAGACAAGTCGTAAAGTATGAACGTAAATATTTTTCACTTTTTAAGGTCACTATACAAAAACTACACTGTGTAAGTTTAAAAATGGAACAATAACAACAATGCCATGTGGACCTCTTTCACGCAGACCATTTCCAAGAGGACCCTAAAGTTCGCCGTCGCTATGCCAACCTTGACACCGAATCACTGAACCGATACAAAATGTTACGCTGAGCTTAAACATAGACTTTCCGAGTTTCCGCTACACAACGGGTCAGAAATACCAACTAGTATTGTGCAATTACACAATTAATTTTGAATTTCGAATTTAAAAAAAAAAACCAATGAACACTTGCCTCATTTTTAAATCACTATGTTGATCTCAAACGTTCTACTATCTATGGAAAACAACTCATATACAGAGTGGTCGGAAATTATTCCGATTTTTTTTTAGTGGATTTCGTCATGTCATTACGCAATAATTTACAAAGTTTTACGTAAAATTGGTTAATGCAATTTTTTTTTAATGTATTAAATTGTTTTTTTAAAGTTAAAATTAGTTTTAAATTTCAACTGATAATCATTAATGGGATAAAAGTGACTGCTGAAATTCTAAGCCTCAAAATTAGGGGGATAGGTTTAGCTAGATTACATTATGTTTAGCTGTCGAGAAATGTACCGGGAAACGTTATCATTTGTTACTAACGTTGTTTTTCCCTACTACGCTTCTTTGTTCCGGGGACTGCGTCTATATGTATATTTTTGGTCTGTGATATGTGTATTGTGTATAATGTTGTTAGGCCATATCAATCCATCAGAGATCTGTCAAAGTCACTATAATAGGTGAAAGTTAAACATAAAATCTACTCCACTAAAATCAAATCATTAATTTTGAATATAAATCACTAAATTATTTAAAAATGGTTAGCTTAATCGTATGTGAATAAACATCGATAATAAATTAGATAAATTATTTGTTTATTTTCCTAAGACTTCAAAGGAATTTTGTCGGAAAAGTTTAATATGTAATTTTATATGTTTTGTCATTTTAATTTCATATAGTTGACAGACGTTTGAGATTGAGATCGATTTCAACTTCTATCATGTATTAAAAAAAAATATCAAAGTAATTTATTGTTAAAAATTTGAAATACTTATTATATTTTTTTCTGTTCTATGAATCCACAGCCAAACTAATTAAAGGAATTAAATTACTCAATTGATTTAATTTTATATTTATGTATTCCTATTTAATAACGGTTTTACTAGAAGATTACTGTTATACCTAACTTGAAGTTAGAAAAAATTCAAAACATTCAATTGTGTTAGAAGTAATACATTCTACTTTAGTTTCTGAATGGCGAAACATAATATTAACACTAGGTTCTAGACTTCTAGATAATATTAAGAATAATAAGTCTCTAATAATGATACAATAGGAATAGCTAGAAATAAGTATAAATAAACTGCAGCTATAGCAGATTTACGTCTTCGATAGTGGACTATCGAAGTCTAAGACTAGACTATCGACTGTCATTATAAATCTATAAAAAATTAATACAAACCGTCTTTATACTGTATGTAAGTATATTATAAATAATCACTTTATGCTAAAGTTTTATCACATCATTCGGAAAATCCTACACTTTTTAAATACTTCTTAGATTAAACATGCCTTACTTCTTTCAAACATAATTCGATAACTATTGTCGTAATCAAAGAATCCTGTTGCAAGATTCAACCACACGAGACACTAAAATGAAGGCTTTTACTAAAGGTTAGTTTGTAAAGTGTATAAATATGTTATATTCTATTTTGGGTATCGTGGTGAGAATTAATGGATGTAATGAAACAAGAAGCCAGACGACCTTTGCACACACCTGCTCGTTATTTAAAGGCAATAATGCAAAATACCTTAATGATAGTCGTAATATTTAATATAAATGTACGTAGCTTTGAAAGATGCAGTTTTTTTTTATTAATTCATGAATAATTACCGTGAGTTTTTGTAACCGTTATTCTTTATCTAACTGGTTTTTCAGCACCCGATTTTTATTATTCTATGATTCTATCAGTACAATCTCAGTGTCCTTACATTTGATCAATGATATATTACTAATTAAAGATTATAAATTAAAAAAAAATACTGAATTTAATGCGCAATATTATTTACCTAATTCTTAAGTATCACTGGGCGCAACAGAATTTTATTTTGACAACTGAAAATGTGACAATACAAATCAGAATGAGGCATCTAAAACCTATAGCCATTTGTTAATATTACATCCAAATTACATCATAGTTAGTTTGATTTTGTCATACAAAATTTAACTGGTATTGCTGTACTAATATCAAGATTTGCAACCTATTGAACTAGGTATTTATGCAAAAATAGGCGATTATCTCGTCCATACATTTTCTAGCAGTCTCTGATGCGTGTCGGATAAAAAACAACTGATGCAATAATATAATAACGCTAAGACATATTTTTGTTGAACGATTTAATCTGTTACTTCGATCTTTCTTTAACCCAATTATTATCTGACTACGGTTAGGCGTTTAAACGTCGTTATATCAAACATCTGTGATAAAAAAAATTACTACGTAAGTGTTTGTTCTATTGGTTAAATAATTATATTGTTATTGTCGTTCAGAGCGGTTTTCTGCAAAAATTCAAATCATAAAATTCGTCTTAGGAACTCATAGCTCACTTAATATAAATGTCAAAATTTACAATAAGTATAAATAATATCATATAAAAATTATTTAAAAAAACATAAGAGTAAGTAATATTTACTTGTGTCATAAATCAATAAAATATTTTGCGTAATATTTGCTACCTTAAAGTGGTCTATTTTATTTTATAGTAAGATACAAGTAAGTAATAAATACAGTACAAAAATCAGACTACTAATTTTTTTTTAACTTAATCATTGATAT
>LGAG01000161.1:159353-171106 GCA_001278395.1 Lerema accius
CTTTTATATCACTGGGCGCAACAGAATTTTATTTTGACAACTGAAAATGTGACAATACAAATCAGAATGAGGCATCTAAAACCTATTGCCATTTGTTAGTTTTACATCCAAATTACATCATAGTTAGTTTGATTTTGTCATACAAAATTTAACTAGTATTGCTGTAATAATATCGAGACAACCTATTGAACTATTTATGCAAAAATAGGCTATTATCTCGTCCATACATTTTCAAGCGATCTCTGATGCGTGTCGGATAAAAAACAACTGATGCAATATACCTAATATCGCTAAGACATATTTTTGTTGAACGATTTAATCTGTTACTTCGATCTTTCTTTAACCCTAATGTTATCTAACTACGGTTAGGCGTTTAAACGTCGTTATATCAAACATCTGTGATCAAAATGATTAAGTATGTAAGTGTTAGTTCTCTTGGTTATTTTCATTCAGAGCGATTTTCTGCAGAACTTAAAATCATAATAATTCGTCTTAGGAACTTATAGCTCACTTAACATTAATGTCAAAATTTACAAGAGATATAAGATTAATAAAAATGATTTAAAAAAAATCATTAGAATAAGTAAAAAGGTTCCTAATAATGTCCATAATATCATAAAATCCCACTAAGTACCTTTCCTTTGTAGTTATTCAAGTGGTCTATTTTATTTTATAGTAACTTACAAGTAATAAATACAGTATAAAAATCAGACTACTATTTTTTTTTAACTTAATCATTGATATCTATATTTTAATTCATAAGCGTAATCTTACAGTACATCCTGTATTTATTTATAGAGTAGCATAAAAACGAAAATTCAAACTTCTTAAAAATTATCCATGCCCTTCGTTTTGTTGGAAACAGTCTTTAGAATCTGTGAAAGAGGCCATAAAATAAGATAAAAAAGAAACCAGACCGCAGCCCAGACTCCTTTGTTTTTGTAACTTTGCCATAGACTACAACCATAAAGTAGAGAGTCATTTGTTATTATGAAATAAACCAAAATTTTGTACCGTTTGGTCTCCTTAGAACTGGTCGTTTATAATACTTTCAAAAAAATTATAAAAAATAAGCCCTTTTCGTTTGAAATAAGACATAAAGAGACGGAAATTGGACATCGTAAATCTTTACGAAAGTGTATTGTTTAGATTTTGAAACCTACGTTCCTTATCTACAAAAACATTTGTTATGAATGCAAACAATATTCAATCTAGCTCTGAGGAACAAAAATCATTTAATTACAAATTAATAAAAAATATAGGTATACGAACTTGAACTGCAGTTTGGCTCATCAGTCACGTCAAAGATAACTGTTTTCTGATGTTTTGATGGGCAAGAGATTGGAGCGACATTTAGTTATAATGAACAGTTCGAACTTTTAAGCTAAGTCTAGACTTTTCAAGGTTTAAACAACATAAAACATTGCCAGATGTTACTATTTTTTTGTTTAACATAATCAATAAATACAGGCCTGATGAATTTAATACAAAGGAAAGAGCACCCAATTATGCAATACGATGGAAGTAGTACGAAAATTTAAAATTCAAATATGGAACCCCGAAAGTTATATTGGTCACTCCGTTTTGCCATCTGCATTTCTATTTATACACACAAAGCTAATAATAACCGCAGACCTACTTCTCGTCTTATCTTAAATCAACAAACGCTATCGATAGGCTGTTGTCATATTTACTCTGTACAGATTACAAAAATTTAAATGTAGAATTTCCATATATTGAGAACTTATCTATGCTTGTAAAATGTATTGCAAGACAAAAATTACCCGCCAGCGAAGAAAAATGGGTAGTTACAATACTACTTAAGTTAAGATGTTCAACACTTAAGTATCGCAAAATGAAATAAAATGTTATTTTGACGACTTTCGCGCCATTAGCGGTCAACGAGCCGGCCAGGTATGTAACTAGTAGGTACAGAGTACCGCAATTCGTGAATGCCCCATGACAGCTGTTGTAATTTAAATCATAACGGTTAAAACACGACTTCTTAACTTGTTCGGTGAATCATCTTTCCGCTTGATTCACGACCACGGCGTTCGTTGTTGCAGTTCATGCTATAATGTACGCTAATGTACTACAGTGTAAACGCACTCGCGATAAACTATTGTATACATAGATTAAGTATGATTATTCAACGATTGTATACAAATTCACGAGTACTTTACTCGGCAGAACAAAGAAACTCCTTTGTCAGTCTTACAATAAAAAATCTAGCAAAAGGAAATCGGCATCAGCTGTTCACAAACGCATGCGAATATGCAAATCAATTACGTCGCGTTATGAATACCAAGCTTTTGTAAAAGCGCACGGTGTCCTTCATTTTGGCGGTCTGTTACGAATAACTTATACTCGCGATATATACGTGTATGATACAATTTACGATGAAAACCGGTCTGCCTGCACGGTGCTCGGTGTCTACATCGATTCAGTCACCCCGGACCGAATGTTTCACACTAAATGAATCACGTTTCGCTCGAGTTCAACTTTCTACGGTTCGGATATCACCGGGTTTTGTGACCCTACCCTACGTTGGTGCCGTCGAAATTTCACTTACGAAACTCCGTCCGACGAGTTCGCCGCATCTTCGTTCTTCACATCCGAGGTCGCCACGTGCGAAGGTGTCCCACGAACAGAGGGGCCGCATGCAGGCCGGGATTGGTGCAATGTGTTCGAAGGCACAACGTTTACACCGAATCACGTCCTATGCGTGGCCACCGCTGTGAACGACCGCCGGTAACGGGACTGCGCGCCGCGGATGCTGAGTAGCGGTCTCCGAAGGCCGGGCCCGGTTGGATAGGCCGGGACTGGTGCAATATTGAACCGAACGGAATATAGCGCCAGTCACCGCCTCGCCACTCGGGCCTCTCGAACAAAGGTGCCGCTCCTGCGCCGCGCCCGCACTCTGCAGCCGGTCAACTTGCGATTAGTGAACTCGCGCACGGTGCGAACTGCGCGCTCGGAGCGCACGTGCATCCCGGTCGGCGGCCGGCGCCGGAGTGCTGCGGTGCGGGGAGAGCGACGCGCGCGCAGCTGTCGCGCCGAGCGCCCTCCCCTCCCCTCCCCCGGGCCCTTTATCGTTCTGGGAAGTGGTTCCTAAACTTCCCGGCCGCGGCACACGCGTCGATCCTCCCCGATGTATGGGAAACTGTCGAACCGATCTCGAAAGTTGTAAGCCTTGACATGCAACGTTGCAACGACGTCTCGGCGCGCCACCGCCGCCGCCGGGCGCTCTATACGATGACGTGTGCTCGCAAACGAGCTTTTCGCGTTGATCACCTCGACGATCGAGAAATAGTAGACCGCACGCGAGGCTATCACTGAATGAACGACGATTAATTATACTAATATATTTTACTAGCCACCTATGGAAAACTACCTACGCTGTCGACATTCATCTAATTATAATAATAAAACCATACATTATAAAGATTTTTAAAAGCTTACTTCAATCTCTATAATCTTTAAATGTTAAACTTTAAAATCTTTGGACGTTAAATGGCATGACATTCTTATTTGCGTAAATAGCGAGGTAGGGTAATTATAAATGAAAAGCTAGCAACACAGCGATGTTCGACATTCAAGCCGTCCATCCCAACCGCTCCTACCTGCGCCTGCGCCTGACCATAGATTACAAAACATACAGAGAACTCGGGGGTCCTTCGTCACTCGTAAATAACGACCAAACAAGAGCCACGTGGTGATATTAGAATATTGACACAAATGACGTCACGGTGATCAGATAATGCTAATTTCACTCGTTTGAATGCTAATTGAACGTTTAAAAGATCTTGTCAACAGGAAAAAGAAGAAATTTACATTCATAAATATGCGTTTAAAACAAACGGGTTGAATTTTGAGATAAACTGATAAACATAAAATTATATTGAATTAGAAAATTTAATACTTCGAGTTTTTAATATTTTACTTGGCTAGTTTGCTTAATTCTGATTAGTCCAGAGCAAATCTCTCTTTGTGCGATTCTTTTGTTGATACTAGCTTAGTTATGCCTTCCTCAAACCTCAATGCCTACACCAAAAACACAGCGGATTAGTGAGTTGTTAACTGGGTGAAATGTCTCAGGTTCGATTCCTGGCAGTGACAAGAAAACTTTAGTGTTGCTAACTCTCATAAATATGGCTTAGGTATGTTACTGTCACGATAGAGACAATCCCACCTCTTAAGTTGAAATGCGTCAACTTGTTTAAGCTGTAGAACCAAACCAATAGACATAACACACATACACTTGATAAACATTACGCTCCATCTGGTGCAATAAGGTAAAAACAAAATTAATTTGAAGCTAACTACCTTATAAGTAGGTATGTATCATAATAACAACACATATGACTCCACACGCCAGCTTTTCGGGTGAAAGTTCAGTTAAAGTTTTCTACGTCCGATTTAGAAAGTAACTCGGTCCCAATGTATTTCAACCATTTAAGTTTTGTATTAGCCATACTGATATTAATAGGCTTGTATCAAAGACATTGCATGGACTCAATAAAACGAGCTTTTCACAGCTTTTTTGTGATAAAGCTTACGTTTTGATTAAAGGTGTTGCTGGGTTTTACCTTTACGAATGAAAATAATTTAAAGTTATAAATAGGTAGGTACCTACTTTAAACGATTAGTTTAACTGGTCTGATTATACAAGCGCTTATAGCTTGGCGGCTTGCGTCGATCCTAAGCAAGAAAGTTAAGCAACTGCGGGCGCGGTCGGTAAGAGGATGGGTGACCGCTAGTGGTAAAATTTCTTGATGTTACAGTGCTTCGGAAGGCACTTTAGGCCGTCGATCTCAACTGTTATTGTTGGTCGTAGGCGGTGAGGAACTACGGGGGTGTGAAGAAGGAATGAAGGATTTTTTTCTATCATTACCAGTTATTCAAATTTACCGTAACATATGCACTGATTTTTATTTTTATTTTATAAGTTATCGAGATTGTAAATTCTGACGTTCATTAAGTGACATGTTAGCTCCTAAGACGAAATAAATTACCTGAATTTGAGTTAGAATTAATACTTGGAAAAGATAAGGCTCATTATTATGACATACATTTAACGAAATTAATTTCGGGCGGGCGGTAAAAAATAAAGGAAGTAAGTTTAAGAACCTTTGACCTAACTGATCTCAACTTTAGAACTTCAGTATTGATCAGTATTGAATTCCTCGCCTTATTTTTTATCATAAAACAACTAATTTGTAACAGTAACTAATTTATTACACATTATGACGTCACATTCCTAATGATGTCTGTTTATGATAACTGGCAGGCAACAAGAATGGTTGCCACAATCCTTGTACTTATACCTGGATTCGAACCTAGGTCTTTGTAATAATATCCGTTACACTTCAATAGTTTACTTGTCTAGTATCTTCCATGAGACATTCTTCAGCTAAAAAAACTGTTTAAATTAAACTAAATTAGATGTTACACCATATTTACATACAATCTAATTTTAAACGATTACCTCAAAATTTAAGATAATAACCGGTTTTTAAATTATTTCATTAGTCATTTGTTTGTTTAAACGGACATAATAAAAGCTACAACTGCGATGCGTACGCGCAGGTCAAATCATAACTGCATTTTCGTTACGTACCTACAAAGATTTCTACCACGATACTGACATACGTAGTGGGGTCACCAACCTCACCGATATGTATCATGCATACAATAATGTCACGAACTTACTGAACTAATTAAAAATGAATTACGACTTCACAATAAAATACAGGTTTCGTGGGTTATCTGTGGTAATTTAACGCGCCAAAATGTTTAATATGGCGCCGTTTTGTAGCTGTCAAAATTTGATTATTGTTTAACCGCGCTGAAAAATAAACTTAAATTAAATCATTCGATATTTTTCCTCAAAATAACATCAATTGTGGGTAATACGTTTTATAGTCTATGTACAATACAAAAACCTGAAAATCTTCAGTCAAAACAATGGCTGACTTTAAAAGCTGATATTTCCTGGCTGCTAAAAGTACTACAGCTAGATCACTATGTCCATTATGTTTAATAGTACCTTCCAAGCCCGGAAAGGCAAAAACCATTTATAGGTAGATAAGTTAATATCGCATGATATAGATTATACTCATTCACTATAACTATCTAAGTTGATATTGAAAAAAGTGCGTGAATAAAAGCTATATTTTTTTACTTAAACTTACTTATCTGTCGTCCAAAAAACTAACTTTCATTATTAAGTAACGAAATAACATAGAAGTAGGTTGAAAAGTTGTGTGCAAAAATTTCAATGGCTGTTGTGTTCTCGGAAGCGACAGCTTGGCCTCGGTTACCATTACACTAAGGAATTTACATCTTAATTCTTCACTAAAAGGTTGAATATCCAATGCTAAAACTATTTCGTTAATCTGCGGGATCCTTCCTTTTGTTCTAAATTGGGCGAATTTCGAATTTCGAACGTTGTTCGATCGAAAAATCCCTTTGCAATTTCGCGGGTCTTTTGTTATCTGTTGTATGCAAGTTTAGAATAGGTTAGTTTTACTAACATAGATAATATCTAGCAGGTAAAAACTTTCAAAATGGCTCATATAATTAAACTGTGGATTACAACAAGCCTTAGGTCGTTCATTCTTAGTTTTCATTGTTCTAGAACAATGCGTTACTTGTCCTTTCCAAGCAGGTATTTGTATATAGCCAGTAATAATAATGTATTGTAGTTCCCATATTGATTGAAATTCTTTGAAAAGATGATTTATTTGCCAAGCCTAAGTAAGTAGTTTGACTTCAATAAAGGCCTACAACGGCCATAAATACGGGAATTCTTTTATTTTTCGATTTAGATAAGCAAAGCAAAATAATCGATCTGTTGACTGGAAAGTTAAGCTTCTGATAGTTAGAAAGACAGATTCTCCACCAATTCTCACTGGAGAAACGTGATAAAATAAGCTCTATACCTCCTCAGTAATGAGGAAAGATCCGCAAGGAATTCACTAATCTTTTTCATTTGTTTTCACCATGCCTTTTAGCGGGAAATTAGAACGAGAGAAACAATTTTTTTTTTTCTTTTTTGGGAATGCAAAAGCTTTGCATATAAACGCCAAAACCTCTAGCTTTAGCGATAATAGTGAAAAACATAAACACGTGTGACAGTGCATTTTCCTGTAATTATGATTAGAAGTTAACCGCATACTTTCATGGTGTCAGCTGCCAGTGACGTCAGTAAGCAGGATGTTTAGACTGGCTTCATCTCGCTGACAGTACATTGGCTGAGACGACTGGGTCACAACTTAGACCAAATACGATGTTTTATATGCGGCATCTATTTTCACACTAAGATTCCATTTTGCAACGTAGGTACAATGTACAATGTATCTGTTTCATAAAGCTGATGATATAGTAGGTTTCGTCTATCGTCTAACGAGACTTTAGGAACTTTTTATTCTAATGATGTAAATAATTTTTTCTTAATTTTTTATAATGTTATTTATATTGTAAGTTTTGAGATTCGGTAAGTGAGCTAGTTAGTTCCTAAGATAAAATAAATGATTTGAATTTGAATTTTGAAATTTGTATCCTAATTGCCCAGTGAACAGAGCCTTGCCTTAGATAAATACCCTTTCCATTCACCCTTACGCCAAACGCTAAAATGTATAGGAATCAATGACATTAGGCCCAAAAAAATGGCGTCGTTTATGTCATTCCCATACATTTTTAGATAGGGAAGTGTTTGTCACGGCATTTGGCTACAAGCTCAGGATACAGGAACATAAATAATGATTTATCATTGAAGTTTCTGATGTAGGAATCGAACCCTGGTCCCTATGAGATGATGAAGATGAGCATGAACAAACTCGGCTGATGACAATTAGGTTTGTCATTTAAAAAAAAACTTGTAGCCTATATCACTTTTACATTGAAGACGGATCTAACAAAACTTCTTAATTTATGTTAAATCAATCAAACTGCTTACATGTAGAGTGTGCCAAAAAATTACATACATGCATACATACAATACATACATACATATGCTCGAAAAACATTACCCAACTGCCACAGTCAGATAAAAATAAAAGTAAGTCAAACGTGTGAACGCGACATTACAAGTTAGAAAACAGTAACTAGAGCCGTGTATTAGTTAGTGCCACAGGTACTTGTTAAGTTTAACCCATAGGTTATTACTTATTATGTTATTATTATTGTACCTAATGTTAGTTCATTGTAGGTACCTACCCAATATCTCAGTTACATAGTACCTAGTAACCTACCATAAAATCAACGATTACCAAGTAGGTATGTAACAAATCCTCTTCACCACAGGTTGTCCCACTGTTGGGCTTGGGCCTCCTCTGTCATAACGTCTTAGCGTTTCTAGGTCTATAATTTCGCCTCTCATGAGGCTTTAAGCGCATCCATCATCATACAAGAGGACATTTCATTGTTACAAAAATCAACAATTTATCAGATTCAAGAAGACAGAATGGAAATAAGTACAAATACAAACCAAGCTTAAATGCTAACCAACCAGAATAAATATTCGCTAGAATAAATCTATTTTCCTAACCCTCAACGGAGACCAAAATCGCGAAATGGAGTTACGTATCTAAAATAGTGAAATGAAATAGCAAATCTTTCCGAACAAAGCAACAAAGGTTAGATCGGAAAAAAGGCGGGAGTCGCCATGACAGGCGGCGCGTGCGCAGACAGCTGCTCGCAACATCTGCCACCAACCTGTGTCCACATCCAACTTGGAATTATCGTTAATATACCTTTCGTATTCCTCGATTACGGATAATATGCTCATAATTCCTACGAAAGAATTAAGATTCGATTGATGAATAATGCCGCCAATCCGCCACAATGTTTTTGACAATGATCCATGTTGTTTTGATGTTTATGTTCGAATTTTGAATTTTAAAACTATACTAAAATTAATTGTTTTTATTGACATTCGATTAAATTGTTAATTTATTCACTTTGTTTTTTTTTTACGAAATTGCTGGCAGTTTAGAACATATTTTTATTGTCACAGATTAAAGGGTTGGTTATACATTTTAGTTTGACAAACACTAATTGGATGTAAAAAATAATGGAATTTATTTTTATTATGGTGCTTATTGGGTAAAGGAAAACTAATAAAATAACAAATAGTCAGGAATTCTTGAATTAGGGTAAATGCACAATAGTACGTCTTGCATTTTGTTTGAATAGATAGCTGATAGTCATCTCATTAGCGATATGCATCGCAATGCAAATACTGCAGCTGGCTAGTTCGATATGAAGGTTAAGTTTTATTTTTAATCGCAACAAAAATAAATTACGCACATGTAACTTACTAAAAAGTATGATTTATGAACATAAAATCTATTTTTAAATTTTGGTTGATTAAAGAAAAGAAAAAAAATCAAAAATTACTTTTAAAATTTTATAATAATAAAAAGCGAAATGTTAATGGATTTTCAGCTCAAATTAATAGCTTATACATAACTTTTATCAACGCAGTCTTCCCAATGTTTTTTTTTTAAATACATGCTACACGCCGCCATTATTACCAAAATCTGGAAGTAAAAATAGCACTTATGGAAATCATCTACAAATTGCTAGTACCGTTGTTCTACGGTACAGTATACGTGACGATGGACTAATGTTTCGACCGCGGTTCACGCGTGACGTTACCAGTCACCATCAATCCATAGAACTTAAGCCATTGTTATCTTCGAGGTCAAAAGTAAAATTTATAATACGTCACTGGCTCACTGCCTCTCACATTTCTACTGGTTTTACGATAAATATCATTGGAATATAGTAATGTATACCTCGGTTTTTCGTCGTGATTTAAAAGGTAAACAATCTTGGCACTACTTTTATTTATTTTTTTAATTAAAAAAAAATATAGAAGTATACAGAAATTTATTTTAACATTAAATTATTGTTTCTTCTTTATTTTATTTTTTAAATTTGTGTCTGTTTTATTTTTAAATCGATAATTACAATAAAAAAACACTGTAAGATTGTTTACTTTTTGAATCATGACGAAAAAAACAAGGTTTAGTGTAGTGTTTTTGATTTGATGACCCTGGATGTAGATGGTTTGCCATTCACGGAACACATTTATCTGAAAGTGAGGTTTATTCTCAGGTCCATGGTGATATAGATGTGTCATTTATATTGTCCACAGGTTCTATATTCAGGACAGTTAAGGTAAATAGTAAATTAAATGTAAACATTTATTACTAACAGGACTTACTAAACGACTAATGGTCCTCCTATAGTCCTACTAGACCTCTAGTATGGAGTACTGCAAGCTCATTTGCTATTCTGACACATACTGACACAAAAACACCTAAAATTCTACCTCGCTAGAAATCAAACCTAGGACCCCTCGCAGCAATCCGCCATGGTAAATTACGCCATACGGGTCACTAATTAATAATGAAAGGGGTTCTCTCCAATTATTCCAAACCCTTCAAACAATTTTCTTGATCCCTTGAAGTGGCTGGAACGAATCACCATGTAGATAACCCACCTGTTGTTTTGAGCATTTTGTTTTGTTCTGCTTTGTTATTCAATATGTTAATAATTTAGCAATTTATGCCAGTTCGAAAATGACAACCTCTCTCTAATTTATGATACATTTTTTATGGAAATAGCTTGACTATATAATATGACGATCCCATAGCCTAGTTGGTAGTGACCCTGCCTGCGAAGCGAGTTCGATTCCCGGTCGCGGCAGATTTTATATGACAGATAAATGTTTGTTCTCGGGTCATGGGTGTTAGTGATGTGTTATTTGTGTTGTCTACTGCCAGGGTATGAGTGTGTTGGCGGTTATTTATTTATTTTATACAAAGTGGCTACTCAGTGTCACCTGTAGACATTATCAATAGTTTTCTGTCTTGCTAAGAATTAAATCCAAGACCCACTAAACGACAATCAGGTGTGGTAACTATAGTGCCACGGGACGTTAAATAAAGCACTAGTTTAGCAGTATAATAAGTTTAATATAATTCTGTACAGAAGCGACATAAGATAAAAGACTTTAACTGCAACAAAACTATTACATCTCAAAGAATACTGGCCGCAATCACGTTACCCGAAGGTTTTCGAGGCAGTACACAGTATAGTATGTATGTATGTATGTGGGATGCGCCGACCAGCCCGCCGCGCATCTGTCGCCGCAGCTGCGCCTGGCAGATTGCAGGCTGTCGTGACCTGCGCCTGCGCCGGGTGCAACGATTTACTGCTTGTATCACTAGCTGGTGCTACACATTAGGCGATCCAGATCTATCTCACTTGTAGCAGAGGTGCTTATATCTATTAGTAGATTAGTTGCTTGTGTTAGTATCAATGTTAGTATTTCTACGATAGATACGTTAGGTTTTTACTAAACAACGGAAAAAAGTATTTCGCGATCAATGAAATTTTCTACTATTGTACCTAGATATGTTACGTCTTTACTAAACAATCGAAAAAGTATTTCGCGATACATTACATGCGTCCTTTTTGTCTTTACGATAGTTATATCACATCTCGTTCGTACTTTAAATAATTGGGTTATTTCCGTTTCATTTCACTAAACGAGCTTATATCATTATTTGCTACTTTTTTATTATATCACTGAGTATTTTATTATTGTTTATTTTTGTATTACAATTAGGTACTCTCCTCTACTAATGCAATGTATCAGTGTATCTCTGTAACATCCCGAAACCTGTATTTTTAATGGGCCGATAATGAGGTGTTTTACCCTAATTATTAGGATTAAT
>LGAG01000161.1:180205-195398 GCA_001278395.1 Lerema accius
CCCCTTAAATTTGACAGCTCCAAAACAATAGAATGTTTAAAAGAAATAACCACTGTTACCAGCCAGACCTACCTAATATCCATATTTTTTTAAAATATCTGTAACACTTGTCAATATAATAAATGTTATACATTTTGTGATGTATAATTTTCTAATTAAATCAATTAAATGTTATTATGCCTACTTTAAAATAGAGCATTAGCAAGAGCAACTTGAAATTAATTTTGAATCTGATTTTCTCTTAGGTTACTGAACCCTATTTACTTGAGCTAAGCTCTAAATCAACAGGCAATAACATCTACAAAATAAAACACCATCCCTGTGTTGCCACATTTATTTGAATTTTCCTAAAAAAATTGAATAAAAAATATTGTATTTCATCAACATGTTATTTTAGAAATGAATAATATACAGTTGTAGAAAACCCGCGTCGCCGTCGGCCTGTCGATTACACTATTATTGACATCGTACACTTGCTCGTTACATTTATTATTATGGTTATTATTGCGGGTATGTGTGTTGTGTGTGTCTGTATGTGTGTGGTGTGTCTCTGTGTGTGTAGTGTCGTGTGTGTGTGTCTGTGTCGGCGGTAGGGTGGTGGCGGCGCCGTCCGGTGGCGGCGGCGTGTATTATGCTGGTCGGACGGCGCGAGGTTGTGTTCAGTCTCACTCGCTGCTCTTAAACTAATCTTCGTCTTCGCCGCTCTCCGACTCTGAAAATTGGAATATTATTGTTATTATTCGTCGTCTATCGATAACATCTATACCTCGTTTAAATATCGGCTGATACAAAAAGCATTCGTCACATTTTTATTTGAAGCATAACTTTTAAGTATCTATGAAATTGGTGGTATATTACTATGGTATCGCTTGGTTATTCGTCTGATAACTTTAAATATAATCGTGGTTATCCGAGTAAATAACAATCACATTGTAGCTATAATCTTAATACTTCTTTAACTTACAATCAATCACCCTATAACATATAACTGTATTATTTAAAATTGAATTATTTATACGTAACGCGTTATACGAGGTCGTAAAAACGTGTTATATGGAAGTACCTCTATAACGCGGTAGATTGGTTCCGCGTTATAGATATATATATTATATATTTAAATAACCAATCAAATTGTAAAGTGGTATTTTAATCATAATCTTACTTCAATAATCTTTTTAAGTTCAAAAATGATCATAGATGGATTTAACTAAAAATGTTACATAGACCACTTTAGTTCCAGGCTAGCTATTATATTGCAATGATTGTTGTTGGACTCACCCTCCTCGGCGCTCTGCAGCCACTCGACGAACTTCTTCATCTGGTCGAGGAACATGACCTTGCCCTTGCTGGAGTTGGGCTCGCGGTACCACTTGAGGATCACCTCCTCCGACAGCACGTTGGTCTTGTACAGCATCAGCACCAGCTTGCTGAACGCGCGCATGAAGCTCATGTTCTCGTAGCAGTACTCTTGCACCTGTACACAACATTCGAATTCATTTATTCAGAAAGTTTCAATGATACAATACTATACAAAAACTATTGTACACCTCAAGAAATACACAAAGTAATTGTAGCTAATAACTAAGGTATAAACAACACTTATGCACTTTATTTTTGTGCCCTTACCTTTCTACCTTATTCATTTGAAGAATGCATTTAAATAAGTCATATTTGGACCACTTGAAGCAATCAGTGGCAATTAGTTGACTTCAATGGAATATTAAAACATTTAAAGAAACTTGGTAAATTCACATATAGGATGAAAAAAAATTGCTTACATTATTCAAACAGGAACAAACAGAATAATTATGTTGATACAATAGATGTATATTTGTACATATTTATAATTATGTAGTATGTATGTATCGCGGCCAGTGTATCTCAGCGGACACAAGTCCGACGCGCGGATGTCCGCGACTGTCTCTGTAGCAAACTTCGACACCGCCTCCCACAGCAAATAGGAGATGGCTCTAATTGTGTGCAAAACTTATCCTAAAGCCTTTACATATAAAAACTTTACACATACTCCCAAAAACATTACCCTTTACCGGGCGCAGTAGGGAAAATAGCATATTAATTAACACAACAAATCAACAAACAAATTTAAAATTACATTGAATAGTGGCTAGACCCTATATTGTGTATAATATTGTATATTTAATGTAATTAACATAATTTTAACCTTAACATGATAGTGTTCGCGGCTCCGCCCGCCTAATTTTCTTGTTTTCGCTATATTTTTTATTGCTGTTCCTCTCCTATTTATCTTACCGTCATGTTATTAGCCTTTCTCGATAAATCTTATACTAAGGTAATTTTTCAAATCGATCCAGTAGCTCCTGACATTAACGCGTTCAAACAAACAAACTTTTCAGGGTACTAGTACAGAAGTATAAGATATATCAACCGGTGTGTTTACCTTGGTGAGCAGCGCGATCTCAGCCTTGGCGGAGTGCGCGAAGGCTGCCAGCAGCGGCGTGTAGTGGCGCAAGTGTTTCGCCGCCTGCTCCGCCAGCAGCTCCTCCTTCTTGTTCCACTCGCCGCGGGACATCACGCACTGCCAGATCTGACAGACAGACAGACATACAGGTTACTGCTAGACATGGTTACGTGCTGCTTGTGTTATAACTGTTTGGGAGTATTGAACTAGACAAAGACGTGTACTCAACGATCTTGATAGAAAAAGTAAACAATCTTGAAGTGTCTTTTATCCTAATTATAAGTTTAAAATAAGACAGACACAAATAAAAAAACAAAGAGGAATGAATAATGATATGTTTTAACAACAGAACAAGGAATGTATCTGTACCTCGTTTTTTTCGTCGTAATTTAAAAAGTAAACAATCTTACAGTGTCTTTTTATCCTAATTATAAGTTTAAAAATAAGACCGACACAAATAGAAAAAATTGAGGAATAAGTAATAATTTAATGTTAAAACAAATTTCAGTTTACTTCTAAGTATTTTTTAATGAATAAAAAGGATAAAAGTAGTGCCGAAATTGTTAATTTTTTCCAACACGATCGTTAAAATGGAGTATAATAGTTTGGGTTATGGTGGTCTCATTTTGCTTAATTATTCCATGCAAAGAACTTATTGTCTATTAAATAATTCCAACCACGTCTATCGTCTAGTTCAATGTATCAGATTGCCATGTCGACACGGCAACGCGTCGTCAACGTCACCGGCGCGGGAGCAGCCGAAACACTCGGCCGCAACCAGTCGGCGACCTCTCGACGCATCACTCCGACTCGTCATCAAGTATCATCATTTAAACTTGAACATCTTAAAACTATACGTACTGTTAAAGCGAGGTTAGGGGTTGCCTTTTTAAAAAAAAGGGTTTAGAATGAAGTCTGGAGAAAAAGGTTTTTAACTCACTCTTCGAAATAACAAGGATTAAACTCGCGTCTGGCGACAACCGTTCTGATCTAAATCCGGAGTAGACTGACTAGACTAAGCTCAAGCCCACTGCTCGACTGAACGAGGGGTGATGAGTCAGCTCACCAGTCAGCAAAGCTGGATACTAACTAATCCCTAGTAGTAACAGTACTATAAATTTTTGAACCCCCCATTTTTCCGACCATTGCAAATTGCACCTTACACCGTACAACATAGAGTGTATATTACAAGGTGAGCGGGTGGGTGTACGTACGATGGCGACGACCTCGTGGTCCGGTATGCGGTGTTTGAGCGCCATGTCGCGCAGCTCGGCGATGAGGTCTCGCACGGGCCGCTCCTCCGCTAACTGCTCCAGCAACGCCGCCGTTAGTTCGCGGCGAGCCTCCTGCACACAGACACACATACGGTTAATAATCATATACATAAAAATAATATGTATATATTATATCGGGTCTGTTTTACAATCTATAAGTAAAGATGTCAGTAGTTATTTATAAAGTAAGTTACTCAGAGAAATTAAAGTGAAATTGTGAAACGCAATTTACTTGTTTACCGTGCAAATAAGTTCAAAGTATACTTAGAACTTTACTCAACGATTGTGAAATCGGCCCATCGTCTTACGAAACTAATAGCTTACTTAAAGAACGACAAACATTTAACAATATCAATTACGTTACACTAACACACACATACAAACATGCGCGGTTTCTTTTCGCAACATTTATTATTGCTGCTCCTCTCCTACTCATCTTAACTTAGTATTATATCGCCTTCCTTAATAAATGGACTATTTTACAATAAAATAATTTTTCAAATCGGTCCTGTAGTTCCTGAGATTAGCGCATTTAAATAAATAAACAAACTCTTCAGCTTTTATATATTAGTATAGATATAGATGTAACAATCTTACACATTTGAAACACGTATTGTTAATAAAAATTGTCTCTTCCAAAGCTATTCTGTGGTATGTTGCCTGAAGGCTGAGATCTATAGTAGAGCCATTACAAACGTGCAGACTACGTCATCAATCATTTTATCATATCTCTCGTTCACACCTATAGGTATATCGGAACTCTCACTCCCACATTCCAGCGAGAGTTCCGATATACCTATAAGTGTGAACGAGAGATATGATAAAATGATTAATGACGTAGTCTGCACGTTTGTAATGGCCCAGCTATAGTGTTAGTAAAGCATTTGAGTATATGTTTTGTATGGTCTAACCTGCGAGGCCTGCGCACGGTGCAGCCGCAGCAGCTCGGCCAGCCCGCGGGACGCGAACGACGCCGCCAGCACGTCCTCGCTGCGACGGTTCAGAGGCAGGAACTCCAACAACCTGCAAATAAATACGACACAAATTCCAATCATTTAGTTCCTACAACTAATAGCTCACTAATCGAACGTCAAAAATTTAAAATAAACACAAAAATTAAATTTAAAAATAAACAGACATGTTACAATAAAACTTCCTAACATCTTGATAGACAAAACCTATCATATCATCGGCTTTATGAATGAGTTACATTAGTTAATACCAGCCATTATACAACTATTCTGATAACAGTGAATGCTTAGCGGTTAGAACCAACTTCTCCAGGACAGGAGTTGCTGAATACGAAGCTGGCACGTACTTTTAATTTTCAAAAAAGTTACGTGCATTTTTGAAACTGATTATCGTTTCTTCCAGTGAAGAAAAACATGTCGAAAAAACCTGCACACCTGAGAATTTCTTATAAAGTTGTCAAAGGTGTGTGAAGTCTGCCAATCTGCACTAGGCCAGCGTAGTGGACTATGACCTGTACCCCTCACACTAATTAACTATACTAAGTAGCCAACATAAATACACCTCGACTTTTTCGTCGTGATTTAAAAGGTAAGCAATCTTGACACTACTCTTATTCATTTCATTAATATAAAAAAATATTTAGAAGTATAAAAAAAAATATTTTAACATTTTTTTTTAATCTTTAATTTTTTTAAATTTGTGTCTGTCTTATTTTTAAATCGATAATTACAATAAAAAGACACTAAGATTGTTTACCTTTTAAATCACGATAAAAAAAATTAGGTATAACTATTATGTTGGTATCTGTATAATTGTAGCGTCATTTATGACAGCGCCGTTAATACCGTGACGTTGACAGTACATGACACGTCGCTGTAGCCCCCTGGCTTGAGACAACGATCACACTTGACTTGCGATCGTGTTACTATGAGCTCAGGGGCTAATTGTATCACTAATTAAATGAATTTGAATGTAGTTTCTAGCCTCTTTGTAACACTCATAGCCATACACTTAGATTGGCAACATAACCCACCAGACTGAAACCAAAAATATAAATATCTCGTAACAAAGTACCTCACTAGGAATCGAACCTAGGACACTTTGATGAGCAGGCAGTTTCTGATATAAAGATTGGCCACTAAACTCTCGGTACACCTTTATGGAGTATACTCTAGACCCCTTGGTTATAGGTTAATTCTTAGTGGTAATTTAAAAATGATAAGTGGTCTATTATACTTCCTCATTTATAAGGACCACCTCATACTCAGTAGTGTGCCATCAATGTCTATACTCCGTTTCAATGATCGTGATAGAAAAACAATCTTGGCACTAATTTTATCCAAAAAAAAAATTTATTTATTCTTCATTATTTTTTAATTAGTGTCTATCTTATTTTTATACCAATAATTAGGATAATAAAAAGAAACCAAGATTATTTACTTTTCCTATCAAGATCGTTGTAGCGGAGTATAGTGTAGTGACGTAACCGACCTGCCCTCCAGCTGCCCCTTCTTGAGCGCGGTGACGAGCGACGTGACGCCGCGCTCCGCCTTCACGGTGGCGAACACCTCCAGCACGAAGTCCAGCGCCAGGTTGTCCTTCAGCAGGTGCTCGTTCACCAGCACCAGCAGCACCGACGGCGGCACGCAGGCGTTGCCTGACACACACAAATTCAAAATCATTTATTCATATATGTATCAAAGTTACACTTATGCACGTCATTTTTTTAATCTACTCCCACTTCGTAAAGTGCTTTGACATGGACGAGAAGAAACGGGGAAAGAAACTCCTCCGCACATCTTTTTAAAAATAATAATAATACAATAGACGTTTTACAAAAAAAAAAAATCAAAATAAAAATAAAAAATCTAACCTGAACGGAATTGGATGTCGAACTACTCATATCCAAGCATCTTTATCACACACACACACACATACATAACTTGTACACAAACACAAAGCCTCAACAATAATAATAATAAACTCTAACACACTCCCCGCAGTAGGATTCCCTATGTCGCGGGTGACATGGACTACACTAATAACACATCACTAACACCCATGATCCGAAAACACACATTTATCTGTCACATAAATGTCTGCCCCGGCCGTGACTCGAACCCGGGACCCCTCGCTTTGCAGGCAGGGTCACTACCAACTAGGCTACGGGGTCGTCAATATCTATGTAGCAACTTATACATCGACATCATTCATATGTCGTAGTCTTAAATCGATTTTTTTTTCTTTTCGAGCATATATCCATTTATTTGACACGTTTTACATGCAGCATATCTTCACGGGTTTCAACATGTGAGGTGCCAAATGTGAATGACATAGGCAGATTAGGAGTACAGCATAATACATAAACTTTGTAAGACATGTGTACATTTAAAATTTTAAACAGATATAATGTATCGCGGCCAGTGTATCTCAGCGGACACAAGTCCGACGCGAGGATGTCCGCGACTGTCTCTGTCGCACACTTCGACACCGCCTCCCACAGCACATAGGAGATGGCTCTAATTGTGTGCATTCACAACCCAAAACAAGTTAGTTTAGCGGAAGGCAAGTCCAAAATCAAGCTACCATAGATTAGCTTAGCTCACATGGCTATTTCTAGGACCATGGCTAACTTGTTAGTATAAGAATAGTAAACAAGCTTGAAGGACTACAAGAGTCCGTTCACACAGACTGGCTCACATTTTTCAATTCACACAGACAAGATAGTATACGCTCGGAATTATCCGAAGCGAATCAGTCAAAACCTGGAAATCTAAAGGCGGATGCGCTGGCAGCCGGTCGGCTCCTCTTATTGATTCACACAGCGCGTCGCATCATTGTTAATGACAAAAGCAATGCACATGCCAAAATAAACCTAAACACAATCACATAATGAATATCCATCGTGATAAAAGTCTGTTCTCCTCTCCGAGCCGTTCTGTCTGAACGGACCCCTATAGGACCGGTAGTTAGTTAGTAGGTCCTGTTAATAATAACTCACCAATCCACAAGGCAGTCATCCTGGCCAGTTTGATGCGTTGCTCCGGCTCGAAGCCTTTGATATACACCAGGACCTGTCACGGACAGAATATACTGTCAATATACACTTTACATCACTTCGTAAAACATTATTAACATTCACGCAAGACAACTGTATAACAACAAATAAAGTGTCTGCAAAATAAAGCATCGTTCCAACCATCTGTTTGGTGTTTTGTAACTTCTTTTTAATCTTGGAAGATTTTTTTGTATGTAATTAAGTTTTCTTCTTTTTTTAGTACTACCTTTTTTGTTTTTGTCATTTTTATTATAATTTTGATATTTTTAATATGGATCATTCTGTTTTATACTTGATAAATTTTACCACTTAGATTTTCAATAAATAGAACAACTTCAGTGAATTTTATATAAATACAAGAGATCATTAGATATTGCTCCTTAGCGACTTTTTTAATTTTTTTTCAGGCGGGAACTCACACAGACTAAATATTACACATACAGTAACACCACAGAGTAGCTACCACAGATAATAAATGTAGCCAGCCATTACTGAACTATAAAACAAAACGGGTACCTTTTTCATTTCCTCTTCAAACATCTTCTCGAGATATTTGTAGCGGCGCATCAGTTTCAAGAATACCTGGAAACAGACAACATTCCTTCTATCATATCTCGTACATTATCATACTGAATATATTGATAATTTTATATATTATCAGGTTATAATGAACGAGAAAGGGTTCCTCCACACGAGGTTTTCAGGACTCTAGCCGATTTTTTCATCATTTAATATTATTAATACCTATTTTATTATTTAATGATTATTTCAATGGTTTCAATTTTGGAATCCTTTTCTAATAAAAACGCAGGCTCGAACGATATTTTAATTTGGCATAGGTACTTGTCCATATAAGGGACAAGAGAGCATTCTTAACGCCCCATGAACAGATAAACAGTCTAAACATATTAGTTAGTGTTTTCCTGTATGTTTATCAAAGCTTAATTTTTTTTAAACATGCCAATATCATTTTATATACAGTTATGATCTTCTAACACAATTAAACCATCACAAACACCTGAGAAAAAATATTTGTTTGTAACAAACATCGGGTCACTATTCACAGCTAAGTTACAGAGTAGCCCTACCACCTAACTTTATTGAAAAAAAAGAAAAAAAAAACTTAACCCTCACCTGTTCAAAGTTCCGCATAGTATCCATGTCCTCGCTGGCGTTGAACACGCAGGTGTTGGTCTTGGGGGTCTCCCCGTCCATCGATACCGACCCGCCGGGCACTGCGGACACGCGCGGGTTAGGTCGGGGGACACCGGTGACCCACTGTCACGTCACGCCGGTCACCGGTGTCAGATACAACGAACGGTCTCTCAACACAATAGTTCAGGACTCTAGCCTAAGTGTTTCATCATTCGAGTCAAAGTAATTTAGTTCTTTTCTTTCATAATTCATAAGTTTAATTAATTGGTGACAAATTTATATTGTCGGTTAAAAGGTTTACTTTGCAAATAGAACCCTAATCATCATCACAATATCTAGTACACATTACTTCTATCTCATTCCATAGAATAAATGTATTGTACAGTCTCAACATCAACTATTTTTCTTTGAAATAGTGCTCAAAGCATGCTTTCAAACAATCAATTTAACACGTCAATTTAAAGTAACCGCTAAACACCCTCATACCCCGCAATAGGATTCAATGTGTCGCGGGTGGCATGGACAACACTAATAACACATCACTAACACCCATGACCCGAGAACAAATATCTACATAATCTGTCACATAAATATCTTCCCCGGCCGGTAATCGAACCCGGGACCCCTCGCTTCGCAGGCAGGATCACTACCAACTAGGCTAAGGGTCAAACTGAAATCCATTCTCTCTCATCAAGTATAGGCTGTACTGTACTGTACAGCACAACGTCTCCCCCTCCCTCTCTCCCCGGTGCAGTTAAAAAGAGAAGAGCCACTCACGCAGCAGTCCGCCAGCGATGAGCACGTCGAATATGACCTCGCCATAGCGCCGGTAGTCGAGCTTGGAGCCCGCGGCGTCTAGGTACTTGTAAGCGGCGTCCAAGTCGCCGCCGGCACGCTCCAACCCTTGCACCAGCGCGTCGCGGAACCCGTTCGGGTCGTACTTCTCTTTCTCATCTGGAAAACGTCACATGTTTACTTTAATGCATACTACAGTAACGTCGTTTGGAACGTGGGTGATGCCTTTAGGGCAGGGGTTCCCAACCTTTCCCTGGTCAGGGACCACTGTAATATCAATCTTGTTAGTAGGGACCATCACTATGTAGATATAAAAAAAATAATGACTACTTTAATTTGATTTCTGAGCTTACGGCTCAACGTCCGTTACATTAAAAATCATGTGCGGACCATTTTTTGCCTTCTGCGGACCACTGGTTGGGAACCATTGCTTTAGGGCAATATACAAACATTGGGAAGCTTTCAAGTATAACGTACGGCAATTTTTAAATCTCCTTCCTCCAATGTCAGCCAGTTTATAACAAAAAAGAACCTTAATAACGACCATTTAGGATAAAGATTACACCTGTCCAGTTTTCAAAACATCTCTAAGTTTAAAGAGACATCTGAATGGGTTTAAAGTGTGCGGGTAAAACCTTAGTATCCGTAAAATATAATTCCATTAAAATAAGCAACATTAAATCAACTCAGATCAGCATTAAAATAGTTTCATAAATATAACTAAAGTTAATTATACAATCAGGTAGTTCTAGCGATATAATTCATTGATATCATCGGAATCCTTATTCCTTATTATGCTATAAATAGACGTCATGATCATAGTGCGATAGTAAAGCGTCTCGAACAACGTGGGACACAGACTAACTAAACAGACTTTTTTTACGTTTAATTGTGACATTTTTACCGTCTCCTAGAGGAGGGTAATGTTTCGAACGTATGTATATCTATTTCCTTGGCAAGTCCTTAAACTTCACGTGATTCAACAACATGTTACGTAACATTGTTTTTTTATTACTAAAAAATCTAGGGAAAATAATTTCTCCAACTCGGCAAAATTGCAACATTTTTTGATAAAAAAAAATTTGAGTTACGTAACGTCTACTAACGAGAGTTGGGTACAGAAAATCTGTTCAACGTTACATGAGAGTACAAAAATCTTCAAAAATTAACGTAATACACGAACTCTCCCTACTCGGAACAATGACGTCATAACTGAAGGCTGTATAGAGTACTACTCGACACTACTCTGTGACCGATTGACGCGGCGACGTCATCACCCGTCGCACCACTCGCAACCGTGTCAATGGTGTTTGTGCGGCTCTAGACGTTTCCGAGCGTTTAATGGCTCGCAATTGTTGTCGCGGCATGTGATCCGTGGTCCGATTGGTACTTTACTACACTCACTAGCGCTGGCTATCAATGATTTATTTATTACCAGAGTGCGTTAGGAGGGTAATGTTTATCGGCCGTATTTTTGTAAGACAAAACATACAAAATTTGTATGTATGTTCATTTCAGTAGTAAGTAGTAGTAGTTCTAAAGCTCGAATTTCGACATAATGAGGTGCCGCGTTTTTTTGATCATATCCCATAATTTTTTATCAGTTTGTTTTTTTATTAATGATTATTTATTACATTGATGGAAATAAGGTTTAGAGTACAATTTCTCAAATACTTCCTAGTAGGTATACTAACTAACTATACATCGACCAACACATACATTATTATCTGCATATTTATATTAGATCACAAATCATAATGTCATAGCACAAAAAAGAAAAAAACATGTCTATTGAATTGAATACTTACAATTCATAACACCTTACAAACATAATATTTCTATTTTCGATTTCTTTACACAATAATACAATTAGACAGCCAGTATGTATGTAGCGTGTTAATAAAATTCGCACACCGCAACAACATCGCTTCAAGGATATGTTTTAGAGGTCTTCATTTATATTGGACATAGTCCTGTAAAAATCGTAGAATGCAGGCATGATGACACAAGTAAAACGGTGTAGAAATTGCTTCTTCTAAGAATGTTCCGGATTCCTTAGCCGTGGAAGCCTTAGCAGGAAGTTTATTATTTTTTGAGTATTTCTTTGCCACGCCCAACGCCTTAACGAATTCTCCATGCCTTTGGATTCATCTCCATTGTGCGAGTGAGACATAAGCTATGATTTTTTTTTATTATACTCCTTTATCTAGTACAAAAAAACTTCGCGCTATAGCACGCTAACCGCTACCCGCTAATATAATTCGCACCTCAATTTACCCACTCGCGCTATCAGTAGGAAATGACACCTCAATGTCATTGCCAAAGAAGTAGCAGAGGCCGCCAAACGCTGGCGATGGACGCCTTATCACTAGGCGAGGCGAGGCGAGACAAGGCCGAGAGGAGCAAGAAAATAGTGTCGATACAACTGGAATGAATTAATAAGGAAATGCTCTTTTTATCGAACACGTTTTTCTTAGCAACCTATTATTTTTTAACCTGTACCGTAGTAATCGAGAATTGTTGGGTGACTTACTATTACAATACAATTACAGACTTAAGATACCATTAGCAGTGAAAATTACAGATTTAACAGTACGAAAAATAAAATTGAATTTGTTATGAGCTATTTTGTGTGTTAGGTTTAATTTAACTAAATTGTAATTTTTGTTCTTGACGAATCCATCGCGAGGGAAATATAATGTGTCTGTAAATGTGTGAGTTTGGCGACACTGTTTCATACAAAATTCGTAAGTTGCTCCCTCTACCTGAATTTACAGATACATTCCTTGGTCTGTCGTTAAAACATATCAAAAATTACCCATACTTCCACAACCATCTTATGTCATCAACGGAATATATCTAAGAATAGAATTCTCACACAATAGCCAGCACGCACAATACTTATACGACATACAAATTAAATTATCCCTAACGATCGCGTCTTTGAGTAACTACATGTGAGTTTCATAAACTACTTCACGTTTTAAGCGTATTATGATAATTCACGACTCCCATTACCTTAATAATTATGTTTTTAACCGACTTCAAAGAAAAAGAGGAGGTTATCAATTCGTCCGTTTTTTTAATGTATATTACCTCAGAACTTTTTACTGGGTGGACCGATTTTGATAATTCTTTTTTGTTTGAAAGCTGATACTTTCCCATTGGTCCCATTTTAATTTTATCAAAATCGCTTCAGTAGATTTCCAGATATTGACCAAAACGTCCTGTTTTTTAGGGCTTTTGAACGGCCCTGTTGATATGTCATAATCACGGAGTAGCCACGAAAATTACAATAAAACGTAATTAATAAACGGTCACCTTAAAACGTTTCCTAATAAAACAATTTTCAGAATAACAATAGTCCGGTTCATGGTCCACATTTAACTACATACAATATAAGTCTAGTATGCAATATATGTCCAGCAGTGGACATCGAAAGGCTGATGGATGGATGGATGGATGATCCAGTAGATCAATATCAACGTAATCTGTCTGTCGACTGTCAACGGCGCTTTTGACGTGTGTATGTGACGTGACGGAGCGTATCAAACGCTTTATGGTAGTGTGCATTTTGTTTTAATTTCTATATAAAATGTATTTATTACACTTGATATGAAAAAAATGCTTTTTGAATTTTTTATACATGTATACTTTAACTATTACAAATCTCACACTTATTTACGTGAACTATTATTAAAACGAACTCCACAATTAAACCTTTCTATTTTAATTTAAATATTCTTACTTATCAAAGTTAACTGTACAGTTAATTACGCCCTAAACTCAAAAGGACGCCGTTACATTCACTTTAACATAAGCATATTCCGTTTTTATAATTAGCAGCACATAACGGCATCTGAATGAAATTGTAGGCTGTTGTTTCCATGAATGGGCGGAAACTAAAAATAGTTAAGGTTTTATTTAGAACGGAGAGCTCCGATCAATACCGGTATCTTAAACTTACGTAATCGGATTTCGTTCATGTCTTTCGCTATGCGCAAAGCTATGGGTATCCCATTATTATGATAATATAAGATAACATTTGACATGTACCTAGTTATAATGAATTGTTTCATATTCAAATAAAATAACATTCTTTTATTAATAACAACGATGTTAAAAGTAACATACGCAAATATGGTATAAGAGCTCCAGCGTGAAGCCATGAAAAAACTATGTAAGTAAGATAATAATAATTCTATACACACATAGCCCCACAGTAGAATTCCGTGTCGTGAGTGTCATGGATGACACAGAAAAACACAAACATACACTCAGAGCGAGAACAAAAATTTTAAATTCATCATTTAAATTTCGGCCCACGGGAATCGAACCCAGGACCCTTTAAACGGCGATTCGGCGTGGTAACCATTACGCCATACGGGTCAAAATAAACAAAAAGCGTCACAAAATTTGAAGCGCCATCTAGATATAAAACATACCTACTTCAAAGTTCACGTGATGATTTTACACGTGAACCAAGATATTACAAAGTAAACGAATTATGATATACCTTTTTATACAAATACGAGCTGTTGCCCGCAGCTTTGCTTGCGGAAATTATAGTTTTGCGGTGATATTTACCCCCTTAAGAGTTGATTTAAGAAAATCGTTGAATAAGGTTCTTCATCCTTTTCAACCATACACCCAAACACGAATTTGAAAACTGCTAGCTTTAAAATTTGGTTAATTTTCATACAAACTTTCATCCCTTATTTCACCCCCTTATGGGTTAATTTTCAAATTTTTTAAAAATCTGCACTTCCTAGCTTAGTATCGAAAACTTAAATACTAATTTGCAAACTGCATGCTTTAATTTTTTTTTAATTTTCATACAAATTTTCAGCCCCTATTTCCCCCCTTAAAGTGGGAATTTCCAAAAATCCGTTCTTAGTGCTCCCCTACACTCTAGAAGGAACCTCTGTGCCAAGTTTCATGCTTCTAGGTCTATCCGTTTAGGCTGTAGCGTGTCTGTCAGTCAATCAACATTTTTATTAAGTATGATAGTATACAACTTGTATTTAATTACCCGTTTACTACATGAAAGATGTATGGTAAACAAATCTATTAAGTTCTGACGCACGCCTATAGTCTTGTCATGTAGGTAGCATGCAGTTTTTCCAAGCTTCAATTAATTTAATTGTCAAAAAATTAAGACTTTTAATGATATTAAAAAATGTAATACACGATCAATTGAAAAAAAAAAACAAAAGCTATTTTATTTCTCAACCAAGGCATCAAGTTCACACCGTTTTTCCCCTCAAAAAATCGTAACCTAAATCACGTGGTAAGGCTCTCAATTTCGAAATAAATAGAACATTCTAGTTTGTTCCAGTAACGCAGCCTTCGCTTTGGGAACGAACGTCACGACATCGTTCAACGTGACTCGTTACGTCACAGGTAAAACCCCCGTGTCCTTGTACGTGATACGTAACGTACTGTAAAACTATACCCTGTTTTTTTTCACTGCGGACTAAATTGACATTAGCTGTGTTG
>LGAG01000164.1:4437-18238 GCA_001278395.1 Lerema accius
ATTTTTATTGAGTGTAAATGTGAAGATATCTCTGTCAATCGTGTCTGTCTGTCTGTCCGTCACCTTTTCGAGGCTTCACTAGGCCGGTTGTAATGAAATTATCGGAAAGATTAGCAATTTTTTTTTGTCCATTTTTTGTTGACCTTCAGTTTCCAAATAATTTTTTTTTCCGGCCTAGGGTTTAAAAGACCGACTTTTGGGGTCTAATTGGATGGGTGACAACGGGAATGGGAGCCAACGGGAATAACCCCTTTATTCATCTCGCCTTACTGATCGGCAACGAATTAGGGACCTTTAAAATGCCTGAAAATGTTAATAGCTAACTACACAGGTAGTTAGGTACGTAATGATTTTTTTTTATGAATCATCCGTCTCTTCAAAGCAAGCATTAGTCGGAAACCAATTTACTTCGCAAGGTAATATAAAAATGTTTTTATTTAATTTCTCTTAGCTAAATAGGTAGGTACCTACTTACTAAGGAAAGTTGTTCTACAAAATTGAGGTTATTAAGATTTTATACAAGCACCTTTGCCAGCTTTGCAAGTGGCTTTTGCTATTACAAAATTATGTTGGTAAGTAACTAGGTACAGTAAATTTTTTTAACTTGTCCTATTTAAAACGCAGTTTTACGTAAACGTAAATCAATCATTTTTAGTATTAATACTTTTCCAGCAGTGTTTTCAATACTTTTAATATCCAATATCCTACTTAAATATTCACAAAAATGAATGTTCTTGTTTTAAAAATGAGACAAGTAAAAAAACATCTGACTATGTCGTTAGTACAAAAAGCGACTTCGTAACGTTTTTATAGATGGCAACACTGTTATGTACGTTCCACGTCAATTGACTTCCAAGTCAATTGCAATCCTCTAAGTGTTGCCGTCCACAAATGTTGCTAACACTAGTTCAGCTCAGTATTAGTAGAGCAGGGTTGTAACAGAGGTAATTTTATTGGAACCGAAGTTAGAGGCACTGTCTGAAGTGATGGAAGAAGAGAATTGTTATTATTTACGTACAAATAAAATAAAAAGTACTTTTTAATTTTAATTGGAAAATACTTTATACAGATTAATAAAAATTGCCAGATTACCAATGACTTTTGTGTCGACTGTCGATTAAAATCTCCGATTAAAGAGTTTCGATGCCAAAATCGAAACGGAAGGTGTAATAATAATCGGAAGTTCCGACTTCCGGACTCGTAGTTGATAACTCCATAACATCCCTGTATTACATACTTATTTTAAAACCTGTTTACGAACATGCAATATGACTTTGCACTCAAATAACATAGTGTAGGTAATGCTATCCAATCGATACATAACCTGTTTTCCACATGAATTGAGTCCCAGTAAATTTCCACGTTATTTTCTCCGTCGACAAGCGTTTATTTCTAAAATGGATAATATTAAACGAGAGGATAATGAAGTGGTCGATCTAAAGATAATCTGTTGTCAATGTGGGGTGGCTCTTGAGAGGGAGGATGAGGTGAGGACACAGTGATGAAAAGAGCGATTATCTTTTCGTGTTTTTTTTGGACACATTTTGATAATGGTAACTTAAGTTAGTCCTTACGTAAATGGCCGATTTCGGACCTCTTACACATAAAAAATAGCTGTATTCTATGCTCAGAACGAAATATCCGAAGAATAAACTAGCCATACAATAAAGACTATACATACCTAACCTACCTACCATCGAATTTCAAGGTATTCCAACAGCCTTATCCTTTGAATAAAAATGGCGTCAACTACAAGTAGGTACCTAGCGTGTATGCCCGAGTCTCTACAAACAATCATCTTGATCACGTCAGTTTTCTAACAAGAAAAACTGCATAACGATCTGTCCTTTCATTTAGAAGTTACCATGACTATATAACACAAAGTTCCTGCACCAATTTACTTGTCAAACTTTAAGGTTTCAATTTTTGCGTCAAGGTTTAAAAACCATAGAAACAGGAACTACGTCAATATTCCATATAAAATAAGAAACCGCTACATCGTAGGTATTCTGTGTAACCTCTCCCTTATTTGTTCAGCGACCGGTAAAACAAGAGGCCCCATTGTCAAGTCCTGTATCTAGAGACAACATTCTACAATCTTACCTCATCAGAAAGGCTATTGCAAAATCATCCCTATCCCACCAAAATAATGTTCACGATGGTTACATTCTGTATCTTTGTCGCTGATATAACACACAAAGTTTAATCTTGCAGTTGGATACAGTAAAATCGACTTTATTACCAAGGGATACGGTTGGTGTTTATTATAATCGCGTGTTTGCTCATGCAGTCAGATGCGATGGTTAAGTACTCAATGTCCCTTTATCTTAGATTAAAAAGGGGGGATTCCACTAGGAGTTGAGTTGTTCGTTAGAGCAGGTGTTGAGGCACTTGGTGTATTCGCAATATAGTATGGTGGTTTGAAACAATAGCACTCAAATAAAACTTATGTAAAGAAAAGATTTAGTATGGTTTTTGAAGCACCTTCTAAAGTTGACGAGGAGTTAAGCTGTTTTTGAAGAGTATGGGGTAAAGATAAAGCTGGAATAGGGCCAAATTTGAACGTAGGATATTTTTTGAAAATTTTTATTGGCTTTCCATAGAGGCCAAAATTTTTTAAAGTGATAGCCTCTCTTTTTGAGTGAAAATCGGAAACTATTGAACAGCCTAGGACATTACGTTACATCAACTAGTTGATAATAAAAACCTATAATTCCGTAGGAACAAAATGCTTTACAGGGATAATATTAAAGAAAAACACGGGAAAAGGAACTGTTGAAGCAGGACAATAGATAGAAACTAGGCTATAATAGATAAATGGACACAAAAACAATATATTCCTAATTGGCCCCAAGCGTTGAATCCACCAATTATAAAATAGGTACAATTATTTTGGAAATTAAATAAATTTTTGTAACTAAATTGTTCTTAATTAGCAACATAATCAATCTTGTCTGTCATTAGTCAGAACTGACTGAGATAGTTGTAGTAACTGTTACGTAGTTCCACTACTTCCCAACTTCCCCTAATGGCGGTTTGAGACTAAAGTACTGTTTCAAGAACTCGAGTTTCAGAAACTCATAAATAAGCGTTCAGTAAGTTCAGGTTTGTCTTCTTAACTTTTGGAGGTTTTTTGGTCTTGTAGTCAATTGGGAATAATTTTGATTACGTATGATTATGTAAGTATGTATATTAGTATGGGGACTGTTAATAATGTGCTGACATTTAATATAAATAAAAAACGCTATACACTAGGATAGCCTATGTAGTGGGAGCCATGGACAAGACACAAACAAACATACACCCAGACTGAGAACTGAAATTTAAATTTATTATTTAAACGGCCCCACTGGGAATCAAACCCAGGACCCTTTGAATGGCTACTGCTACAAGGTACGAATGAACTACTCTATGCCACTATCGTTATTAGATGTTTAATAATATTTATATAACGTTTACGGCATTAACTTATTGACAGAGCTCATTCTAGCGCTCAAATAATATTCTTTTAATGGGGCCAAAATATAAATCCCCAAAAAGTTACTTTAGCTTCGGGGGACCAGAACGCTGGCAGCTATTTCGCCCAAAGAATCAGCTTGACAATTCAGCGGGGAAATGCTGCTTGCGTTCTTGGTACGATGCCTAGCTTAGGCTATTTAGAAAATATATATTTTTTGTAAATATAGTTTAGGTCATTTTTATATGATTTTTTTAGTCAGTATTATATTTAGTTTGGTAATAACTTGGTTAATTAATTTTAATTTTACAATGTAAATTCAAAACGCTAAATACAAGATATCTTTCCTTCATAAATCGTAACATCTCTTCAGTAAAATTAAATAAAAATATAGCACAGGGTGAATTTTTAATTTCAATACAAAACAAAAATAATCATTACCATACAACCGCATGACATAATCTATTAAAAATATGGAGCAATAGGTAACTCCCCGAATGTACTGATGTATGAATCACCATTTCCCGCCTGCAATCCAAAGGACTTTTAGTAACGATAGCAAAAACATGACTTAATAAAATTAGACTTTATTTTTACCTACCTAACTAATCAAATTAATACTGAGTTACCAATAATAACAAACGCTAACACGCTCATACCCCGCAGTAGGATTCCCTGTGTCGCAGGTGGTATGGACACCTTTACAAAATAGGGGCAGATAAAAAAAAATGTTTGACGTGCTTAAGTGTATCATTGATACGTACATGAATAAATGATTTTGAATTTGAAAGGTTTAGCTTTTTAGACTTCTTCGTTGTATTACTTCAGCCGTATGTTCTGTTAGTACAGAATTTCTTTTACAGTAATTACATCACAATTACGTCAATTGTTTTGTAAGAACTTAAACAATAAACTTTCTTTCTAAATATACTTGTAATTACAAATTATTATTTCTAATCATAACTTGCTAACCGTACTAGATATGAGCGGGGATGTCCCGGACGGAGCTTTATGATAGAGTTGGTAATTTTAGTTTTATCGATAGAAAAACATTTTATTTATTAGTTACATTTCTTGTACAAATTTATTGAAAGGGTAGATGATTATACTCATCACAACTAATTACTATAAGTTCTTATTTTCGTGTAGATTAAATGGAAAGGTTTTATATTTAGATTATAATTATATTTCTAACCAAATGTTTTTATTTTTTTTAATATGCCGGCTGTAAAAACAAATTAATTACAACCACATTAAAAGAACAAAACAGTTAGATATTAAGATCATAAAATTACGCGGCTGTTGCTATCCTGCTCCACTGCGACAAAAGAAAAAAATCATTCTTTAAAATTCCTTTATTACCCAAAATAAACTTCATACGTACATATTATTGTTATTATCATATCCTCGTAATTACACAACAAATTTATCGATAAATGAAGACAGCGTATCCCATCACTATTCCTATTTGCAAGCAGCTATAAAACCGAGAGTTCCCGCTTTTACAATTCATACATTGCATGTAATCATAGCGTTCGAGTAGACGTGTACTTTAATTTACACTTCACTTATTATCGAAGTGACAATTGAATACTTCGTATAGTGCTCAAATAATTTGGCATCTCTTGTAACCTGAGCAACCAAAATGTCAAGTGCATCTCAGAATCCTGATAAGACGATGAATTACTCCATATCTGGAATTAAGGAGCATGGAGATTTGGCAGTTTCTGCAGGAGCATTTGTGAACAACTACAGAACTGAACCTGATAAGTTTAACCCCCATGCTCCACAATTCAGCGCTGCTGGTGGGAGTATTGGAGTGGCCCATGTGTAAGTAGTCAGTAGTTTCCGTAACTTAAATGCTTCTGTCTTTACCATACCGGACGTATAGCTTCCAACCTAAGACCCTGAATGATTGTCAAAATTCACTTATTAATCTGCCAAAAGTACCTACCAAAATTAAATTTGTATTTCGAGTCAATGATAAAGTTTGTAATAAAGAAGGCAGGTAAACCAGGCAGATATGAGGTACAAGTTACAATTATTTGCTCATCAATTTACAACTTGACCCCAAATTCGTGTGTACCAAAAGGCCCCGATACGCACTAAGTTGGCTCTATTTAAGAGTTCAATACTATTCTCAAGGGTCCGTAAAATAGGTCAGCTAAATTAATTAAAAGTATCAATTAAACAAAACGCACCCAGCATCACAACCCAGAACTGTCCCATTACTGAGCCCGGTGACAGACAACTTACGATAACATTTACATAATTATGTCAACCAGGTATAACAAACGAATTTCTAGTCTATTGCTATTGAATTAAGGTCTAATTTCCACCACAGACCAGGTCCTCTAGTAGTAATAATTCTATCTTCCAGATCCGGTCATGCTGCAAGTTTATCAGGTCAGCATTTACCATCATTCGGTAACCAGGTGACTGCTGCAGCAAAGGTCAATGTACTGGCAACAGATAATCATCGTGTGGACGTCAATGCCTTCTCCACCCACAACATGCCTAAAGGACCCTGTCCAGCTTTTCAAACCCATGGTGGAGGCGTTGATTATCAGTTCAGGTAAGGAGATATTTATGTCTCTCTCTTTGTTATGTAATTAGAAGAGCAAAGGAGACAGAAATACTGATAAGAAATCGTTTTATTAGAGTCCCTTGGATACAAGCAAACTTCTTGTGATATTTTTTTATTTGCCTAACGCAAGAAGCAAACGCGTTGTCAAAGGGAGCACAATGGGGTAGCTGTCTCCCCTCTTCTAGAGCTGCAAAAATATGTACCTACTTAAATAGTCCACATAATATTTCTGTTTACAAATTTTGTGATTTCCATATTTTTTCTGTAAGTATACAAACCATTTATAGACTAACCTACCTTCAATATACCTTTTCTAACCCTCCTGCCTCTTAACCTTAGCCATTGTCTAGAAATCCTCCCCTCTCTTTATCGGCTGGTGATGCCCATAGACAGAATATAATTCTTCCCAATAAACAATAAAGTGATTTTAAATTTCAGAGATAAACTCAATGCTGGTGCGTCAATGGCTCATACACCAATGTTCAAACAGACAGAGTATGCTGTCTCCACTGGGCTTAATCTTCATAAAACTCCTACGACCTCTCTAGATTTTAACGTAGGAGCGAACAGGATAGATACACAGTTTGGGAGAGGAAAATGGCAGCCTGGCGTTGGCTTTGGATTCAAGAAGACATTTTAATCGTGTTCAAAGCATCTTCGTCATTGCATTACATATCACATTCAATTACATTACACATTACCTTATCTATAATGGATACGTTATTTTTGTATTGTATTCGCCGGTATTTTATTTTCGCCGGTCATCTATTTTTATTTTTAATCACTATGTGATCCGTTACTTTTCAGTAGATATAACATCGTGTTACATTATATTTTTCTAGAGGTTTTACTAACACTTTTTTGTATACTTATATTAAGTTGCCTATTTCAATAAAGATATAACTAAACTAATGTCTGTTTTAATAACAAATTATTAATGACATTGTGTACAGGAAGTGAGAGAAAGAGTCATTTTCTTGACTATAATAGTTTAGCGTCTCTCTCAGTTTCCTCGTTCAGTGTGGTATCCAAATCATTTTGAAATCAGAACACAACAAAGGGTAATGTTATTCGATCTTACAAAAATACGTCGATTTTTTTTAGGCACGCTTATAGCTAGCTCAAACGGCTTGACGCATTTTTAGATGAAGTGTGATTAAGTTTATCTCTATTAATTAAAGCTATGTAATGTTTAAGACAAAGGCAAATGGCATAATCTATCAAGGGAATGCATGTAAATTCTAAATGTAGATAGAGAAAAGCTAGTTTCTGATCTAGACCAAAAGAAATACAAGCAAGAAATTGCATAAGATTTATGCAATCCACAAACGCTGAGTTTGTAGATGACCGAGATTGTAATATTTTTTGTCCATGAACAATCTGAACCCGGTCTCAATGAACACGAAACAATAGATTTTATATCAACTATCTAGGTAAAATAACTGAGAGATAAAGTTGAGAATAAATGAGAAATAACTTAGGTACTCCCTACATAAAATTCGCTACAAAACTGTTAACGATCTTTCAAGTTTCGACTTTAATGCTTTTACGTTAAGGTTCACTTGTAAGCGCTGTGCATGTAGAGAGGGGCGATAATAATAATGAACCTAGACAATTTTTTAGGCAAGCCCATTCTTAATGGTCGTAGCCAAGAAGAATGTTCTAGGCATTTTTGGGGAAGAGAAGAAATTAACTTTATCAAACATTTTTATCACCTCTAGACAAGATTCTAAGCCTCAACTCCTAAAGAAAAATCTTGGTAAATTTTGTTGAACATTTCAATAATATTATAAAAAGTGATAGCCTAGCGGTTTTAACATTGGTCTCTTAAATGAGAGTTCCTGGCTTCGAACCCCAGCACGCACCTATAATTCAAACAGTTAAATGCGTATTACAAATTAATTATCACTTGCTATGGTGAAGGAAAACACCGTGAAGACACCTGAGAGTTCTCCATAAAGTTATCAAAGGTGTGTGAAATCTGCCAATCTGTATTAAGCCAGTGTGGTGGACTATGGCCTGTACTAGAGTGTACTGTGAGAGGAAACCCGATCCCAGCAGTGGGATAGTTATGGGTTGTGATAATTTCAATAGTATCTTTCTACGAATAGAGTAACAGGAGTTATAAAATCGATATACCATGTGTATACCGGCACAGCGTTAAGTGAACGCTTGGTAAGTAATCTCTTGTGGAAATGACAGTCGCAGGTGCGCGCTAATAGCTTCTAGACACCGAGGAATAGTGATGGGAGGAGATATCGAGATATATCGATACTATGGAAAAAAAAACTAGTAATCTTTAGTAGAAAAATACAAAACCTAAGTGCTAGAATTAGATTATATTTAAAAAAAATGAGAGGAGAAAATTAAAAAGAAAAATATAGCCTACATCATTTCTACAATGGAGAGAAGAGACAAATCCAACGATACCTTATAATGTTGATATGTATGTTAAATTCTTTTTATATCATCTTACGCCAGATATTTCCACATCGACCCAGGATTGACTGGTGGACAATAACATTTTTTGGAAGTGAAACAAATGTTTAAATAAATAAATACACTAATATGCTGTAATAATAATAATAACTTATTCACAGCATTTGTAATAACATGAAATTTGCATCGAAAATTCCTAAAATCACAGAGGAAACAATTCGAGCCGGCATTAATTTAATAAAGTTCCCAATACAATGATTGTAACAGTTGGCTGTATGAATTATAAATCGTTTTGTCCACAAGGTAAACATTCCCTTTGAATAAAATACGTACTGTGAACTGAAACTATTGCGTTATTTATAAGAAATGGTTTGGGCATTAATGTTTCGTAGACCAGTGTGATCCTGAATTATTAATTACGTGAAAGGTTTAATTTTGGACCCCTTTTGAAATAACAATAAAGGAACCTATCAGTTTAAAATTTGGCATGGTTACAGTTTACATGCAGAAGAAGCACTTAAACATAAGTACTATTAGTAATAAGTGTTCAAAATATACTTCCGAATAAAATAATCGAGCCACCTTGCATTTAAGACGCACACTACCATGCGTTTGGTACACAGACATGTCAAACAAACACGACAGGTAGTAGGCCCCCTTGATAGAGAACAAAAATATTGATATAGCCATTGAAGATGTTCTACTCCAAATAATATCAATCAAACAGTGAATACAACTAAATTTATCGATATCGATATTAAGTACCGGCACATCCCTAGCTCGTTTTAAGATGACATACAGTAATGGCACTGCAGCGGCACATGGTACAGCGTAGCTCGTAATAGCAACATGTGTTACTTACACCTAAATTATGACCAGAGTATCATTACCACCTAACTAATTACACCCTTGTGTATAATCCCCTGAATTTAGGTGTAATTTTCTGACCTGTACAGGTTCTTATTATGACCGAACTAAATTAAAGAGGCACTTGCTTGACTTGGCCTTAAATATTTTTTATTTAATTGACCTCAATGTTTTTTTTTATTGTTGTATCATGGTCAACTCGTGAAACATTTTACACAAATTTATTTTTTGATTGTAGGTACTAGAAGACCGGGCAGGCATTGCTCTGGTAGATATTTTATCTCTTGTATGTAGTTTGGTTGATTACTTGGTTTTCTCACCAAAAGACCGGACAAAGGTTTTCGTGTACTTCTGATTTCGTATACTTATACTACATTCTTACTATAATAGAACTATAACGGCGTTTTAATAACTCGCTTCGCTTCTAGTAATTTTTTGCGCTGGTTCCTGGAAGTAATTGATACATTCGCTAGGAATTTATATAATAAAGATATTTTCACTTAAGATTTACACATGGAACCGTCAAGGCTTGACCGAAGCATTGCCAGCTTCAAAAAAAAAGAAAGAACTGTCTTAGATTTCCCATGACTAAAATGTCCCATAAAACATAATTCCATTAACAAAACACAGGTGTTGGGAGATAACTTCTTAAGATTATAACGAAATTTCTAAGGAAATAAAGGTTTCGTTTTAAATTTTCACGACCGTTTACCTTATACGCTGTTAGCTAAGAGGAGGCTTAGAAATAATGTACTGTACGACAAAACACATGTGACCGGGTGGAATGCTTCTTGAATGGTCTATTGAGAAAAGGTCTACGTAGACAAATGACTTCAATTGAATCTAATCTGTATTAGTTTTAGAAATGTAATAAATCGTGCAAATAAATAAGTAAAAGTTCAAAAATAATAAGGGTAATTAAAAAAAATAGAACCTGTCTCAGATCAAAAAATGTAATAGACTCAGTGTTCATAACAAAAAAAGTGAGGTTAACTTTTTTCTTTATTTTACGATCTGACATAATATCACCGAGCACGGTCTGCCGAAAAATGTACCGGGAAACGTTATCATTTGTTATTAACGGTATATTTTTCTCTAATATTCTCTATTTGCACTATAAGAACAATGTGATTCCTTTCTTAATAGAATAGATGGTACTATAGCGTATTCTATGGAGCCTAAAACATGATAAGCTATGGTCAAATTTCGACCACGAAACGACCTCTAGTACCATGTATTATGTATGAAACTCACAAAAACTTCAACCCCAGCACTTTACATTTCAAAGAAAAGGTAATTTACTTAATTTCACTCTACACTTTTAAAAGTCGCAAAAGCTTGTGAAATTACTGAAGAGCTTTTAAGACTACTTTTTTCAAAGCTCTATCCTGAAAGGAACGATGCTTGTACCTTTTTAATGTCCGACGTTTAGAAATGGGCTTGCAGTTTCGCTAAATGTTTGAATCTTTATTTTATCTGGTTTTCTTCTTGACTGTTTGCTTGTCTGTCTGTTAGGATGATTCTTAGTTTTGATATTAATATTAAAATTAGTAACTTTTTTAAAACATCGAAATGATTTTAACAACTTATTTTATTACACTACTAATTTTATGATTTACGTTGCCTAGTTGTAGTGAAGGGTTTTGAGTTCAATTCCCGCCGCAGCAAACATTACGTAACAGATACCTAGCTATTTGTTTTCAAGTTATGCTTACTATAAACTATAAATAATATACAGATTTAGAACTCCAATCAGGTTTCTATCGCTTGAATAGACAAGCCTAACATATTATGTAGTTCTCTTATCAGTAAGGTTTAGAGATATACGAGTATTCACACAGTCAACAGTGACTTTCAAATCTACGCTTTATGAATAGTAAAAGCCTGTATGTAATTAGTGATTTATCACTTTCCAAGTAATTTATCATGACGTGACATTTATCACTTGGTTAACTAGAAACTATGGACACACTATTAACTGTGGGAAATTCATAAACATATTAGAACACTGAGAATACGTTATTTTGCATAGATATTTTCCATATCAGGTACTGTATCTTTACTAAATGCTCATCATATTGAATAACTTTTGCTATGGCGGCGTTTTAATAACTTCAATAGTTTTTCTGGTCCTTTAAAGTATCTCTACATCAGCCTACCGGGTCCAATTGAGGTTCGAAACTATACTTGATCCCTCTAATATACCTCACAAAATTTGTATTATAATTAGTCTAGCCGTTAAGGAGTTCAGTGACAAACACAGGTACGTACGCTGTTTTTATATATTAAGATTAAGGTAACAATGATACGATAAGTAATTTATTGATGTTAGTCTAAAGAATGATGTTGTATAAGGAAATAATGTTGGCAACCCATGGTTCTATAATTAACCACATACCTACGACTCTTTTACTTTGTACTCGTATCTTATTCATATTCAAGTCAGAAAGTTACACTGTCTCTCTGACTATCGCTGAGAGAAATAATTTGGCAAAAGGGTAATTATAATCTAAGGCAAGGACACAGGATAGATTTTATTCTGACTACAATTTACTGCGGTAATTTGGACGTTTATGTATTTGAGCGCCTGATGAATATGTTAAGCGACACAAACTTTTTTGACGTAGGTCGAACGAAGCGAAACGAGAACCGGTAGCTAGTGGATTATAAATAACACTGATCGAGGAGCGACTTATCTGCTAACATGAAGTATGAAGGCTGTATTTGAAGATGTAAGTGAGGAGCCGCCCGCCCTCAGTCAGAGTTCAACCGCGTTAGGGGGCGGACGCTTTTCGCGTGAAAAGTGCGGGAAAACACGAAAGTTATTTCGAAAAAAAAACCTCGCAATGGCGCCATACAAACAATCTAAGCCACGGACAGTTATTTTGAACGCCGGTTTCAAATAACGTTTTGTATGCTTTCGGGCGTTTTTGTTTATTTTTAAAACAAAACTGATTGTGTGGTGCCAAGATGGATGTGATGTGGAAGTTTATCCTGATTTCTACTTTGTTTTTTTGTAAGTATAATTTTATTATAATAAAAAGTTATCTTAATAAGTTAGAAATTTTTTAACGATTTTCGTGTATTATATTAATGTCTACTTTAACTTCAATTTTAAAAAATAAACAAGACACAAAAATACCATATCAGCTTATTAGAGCGTAATAATTCTGTAGTCAAGTGTCAGTAATTTGGTGCAGTTTTTGAACACATTTTTTGGTGACGATCATGGATATAAAGTGTTATTAGGTATATTGAAATATATTAAATTAAAATTTTTCTTCGACCATATTTTTATTGGGTTTCAAATACTAGACCGCCGAACGTTATTTCATTTCCCAGCTGGGGAGTTGAGTGACGCTTCTGATTAAAAACATTGCGCGACCATTACTAAGAATATTTCCAATAGCTAGGTTAGGTATGTTTACCTTAAACTAATCCTATGAATTTAACACTATAACTACGTTCTTTGAGCAGTAGGTACTCTATATAAGATTTTGCGCGTAACTCATAACAATAAAATACTATGCAAAAGCAAAAAAATAAAATGCAGTTACAGGGTTAAGTCCATACATATTTTTTAAGTTCTTAGTATGGCCTAGCAGTAGAAACAATCCTAGCTCTGGCCGCTCCATTTTTTTAGACCAACAATGTATGGACATGACCTAGTGTCCCTTAAATTTTTTTGTCGATTTAAGTGTGTGACCATTGACTATTTGTGTTGTCCATAGCACCCACAACGTAGAAGTGTTATTGCAGAGCTATGAGTGTGTAATGTTACTTATTTATTATTATTTTCATCCCTAACTTTCTGCTATTAAAACTAAGAATAAAAGCACTATGTAAAGAAATGAATGCAGTTGATCGTCTTAACGAAACATTATTAAAACTTCAGCGCAAACCATTTTCTAAACGATGCATGTTCACCAAAGACGCTTCCTAAATTTCTTTACAAAGATCTGTGAAAGAAAGTAAGGGTCTTGTTATATTAACTGATTCAAACGATATATTATAAGCGATGGAATAAGGTTTATACCATTTTCAGGTATCATAATCACGTTGATTTATTGACTACTTAATTGTAACTCCTTAAGTTTAAAAATATTTATAACAAATTAATTTTAAGTTAAGTTGCAGATATTTACTTCATGAATTTAAATTACACAAGAACTGAATTTTAATGACACAAAATACTTTTTTTATTAAACATCACATCACGCCTCATGATATTTATGGCACATTTGCGCACTGAATTTGAGAAAAAAATTACTGATTGTACGATTTAATTTGAAAAATGTTTTCCCGTAACTGTAAAAAAATAATGTTGAATTGCCAATTAAGTAATTATGCAAACATATATTATTTTATAGTTTAATCGCCAGCAATGTAACAATAGAAGTTAGTAAGGTTTTTATCTTTGAGAAAGTTTCTAAAAACCTCAGTAAAGGCTC
>LGAG01000164.1:50668-65658 GCA_001278395.1 Lerema accius
AAATTGCATTATCTAATTTTTTTTTTAGATTTTTTTTTAATTTATATTTTTTTTAACAGAACCACCTCTTCCCCCATCGGATTTATCAGTAGACTCGATAAAAAGTCGATCAGTAAAGCTATCGTGGAGAGATATAACTCGTTCACTAGCTCAGTACTACAGCTTACAAATAACAAACAGTCAAAGAATGTCTTGGAGTACCGCAAGGACTATCAACGTGACCAGGTATATGTTACGTTGATTACTTCTCTCTTTCACACAATATTTCTTTCTCTTTTCTTCTTGGCTTGCCAGTCTAAGGAAATTTATTTCCTTGTGTTTCTTTTAGACTATTAATGTAACGGCTTTATTTTCGAAAAGTCTTATATTGATAGCTCTTACGTATGAAGCGACATGTCAAAAATTTAGGTTTACAAAGAGTGTAATGAATGTTCGAATTAGAACAACTTATTATCTGTACAATACTTATTGTACAACAATTGCTATCTTTTCAATAGTTAATGTAAGTACCTACTTACATTAATTATTATCTATATGGTAAGTACTAAGCACTGTACAATAGTTACTGTACGACAAAACATTTTTCAGCAATTTAAAAATTACTTACTCTTTTGTATACTTTACGTAAAATTTTTGACATATCACTTTACACATAGTTCCCGTCGATATTTAATCCAACTTGGAATAATTAATTAATCAGCCATTAATTAATTTAGGTTAGATGAAATACGTCATGGTATTGAAGTAGAAGACCTGCAGCCTGCCACAAGTTATTCTGTCAGAGTGGCTGGGGGTAACCAAGCTGATCTCAGTCCTTATTCTACACCAATGAGATTTTCTACTACTGAAGAAGGTAATTATATCGATACTATATCAAATATATCATTGTCTGTCTGTATCAGAACATATCATGTCTCTTTCGGGTAATACCTGAACACAAACTATTAGAAACGAAAAAAATTTTCTACTCAAATTTGCGAGTAATAATGAATAATACTAACTAAGTACATTTGTTTTAAAGATCTTTTTATCTTTTACTTTATTGCTACATTTTTATACGTGTTACGTAGCGCGCTACGAATGTTACTACGTCAAGGTAGCTTTAACATAGTTTTTATTTAGCTTCAGAAGTTTAATTGATGAATTACCTAAATGCAATGTAATAGGAATAAAATAGTTAAAACGATTCTGCGGTAAATTCAACTGTTAATGAACACTGAAAATAATAATACAAACGGAAAAAAATGTGCAATAAAGTTAAATAAATACTAAAATGTATCTTGATAAAATAGAAAAACTATCTTGAAAATCCTCTTTTGCAATTTTCGTCGTAAAACAATAAACAATTACAAGCGAAAAAGAAACTTAACTCTTTTCTTATCTAGACGAGACGAGATGAGACAATGAGAAAGCAATTACGAAAAATAAGTGGTAGATTGAGAATAATAACGCAAACTTCGCCAAGACAATGAGTTTAAAACCGCGAGCGCTCATTATTGTGACAAATAATTAATGGGAAAGAGTTCTGTTGTGAGATTTATTAATTACGCGATGATATAAGTGAATACCTATTTAATTTTAAACTGTTATTATTAAGTCTAATATACACTAAAGTTTTACTACTTAATATACGATTTTTATACCGAAATTCCGGCCTAGTTGCATGGATCTTGGTAATAGCTAGACTCACCGTAATATCCTCGTAAAAAACGTAACAATGAGTAGGTACCTACCTGTTATAGTTAAAATCATGACTCAATCGATCAGTAAGTAACACTTCATCAGGTAAATAGTTGTCTTTTAACCTGACTACGTAGAAAAAGGGTAATGTTTTCAAGTGTATGTATGTGTTTTTCGTTTCTTTAGTACGCTTTACAGCCTAAAAGGCTTGAAGAATTTCAACGTGTGACAGGTCATTAGTTTCGTCAAAATTTTGAAAGTGATGTAGACTTTTTTTTATTACACTCCCTCCTCCATTTTTAGCACTAGATACTATTAGCTTTTTCAGACTAGCAATCGCCCGCGGTTCCGCCGGTGGAATTTTCCCGTTTTCGCAATATTTTTTGTTGCTGCTCCTCTCCTACTTAAAGCCTTCCTCGATAAATGGACTATCTTACACTAAAATAATTTTTCAAATCGGTCCAGTAGTTCCTGAGATTACTGCGTTCAAACAAACAAACTCTTCAGGTTTATATTATTAGTATAGATTACTCGTTCTACGACAGTTCTAAACGTAACAAAATCGCTGTAAGTTGCAAGGAAACCAACCAATTCAATACAGTTACTTGATTCCTCAATTCTTAGAATTCGTTTATGTTTACATGTTTATACCAAGTCGTTAAACATTTTAGTATAGCGAGAAACGTTCCTATTAATTTTCAATCAATAAATCTTTTTACTTCCCCTTGGATGTTTGCTTCAATAAAATCTCGGCGGAAATAATAAAAATGTCTGGAACACTCGATCGTGAAGTTGGTGCAACATTTTACAAATTTATTGGCTTTTAGAGGTTACTTAAAGCTGTTGGCGGAGTGAAAGAAACCAATGTTGAAATTGTTTGTATCTTTTTTCACTTTAAACCTCGTTCAATTTACTCCATTAAAAGTAATAACACTCAATCGGGGCCCTCGTGAAGTCAGGGCCCCTATGCAAGGGCCCTGTGTGCTCTTATAATAAAGGCGGAAATACTCACATCTTATCGCGTTCGATTACTTTCTCAAACGGTTTTTACCATTGACCGGAACTTCGGAAACAGTTTATGTTCATACGTTGCGTCTCACGATGACGTGAAGTTTAATCGAATTTGAATCTTATCTTCATATAAATAATGATCAAATAATGAGTCTTCTTGAATTGAAAGTCATAGCAATTTATCAAAGTCAAGTTGTTTAGCAATGAAGCTCGGTTGCTTGTGGGAGCTTAATTTTGTTCTTGTTATATCGCAAAAGTTATTCATTTATATCTTATACAGTTATATATTCGTATTATAAGTATAACATGAGTACTGAGAATGATAACTAGAGCTTACTTTAGTTAACAACAGTAATTTGGTCAATACGCGTCATACTGTACAGACAGCATAGAAAGTAGACGACAAAAATTCCTTCTTTCTGTACAGTTTACATAAAAGTCAAATGTAAATTTTCTTTACTAACATTAATTTTGATCACATTAATTTAGTAAATATAAAAATATAGGTAATTAATTAATAATCATTATGTCCTAATAGCCCCATCGTCCCCACCTTTGGGGGTGCAGCTGGAACAAACAGATTCCCCGGGAGAGCTCAGAGTTAAGTGGCTCCCCCCTCCGGGAGACACCCACAACGGGGTTATCCTGGGATACCGACTGAGAGCTGTTCCGCAACTAACAGGAATACCAGGTAATAACCACCCATCCTGGGATGTCAAATAAGAGTTGTTCTCCACTGGAATTAATACCAGGTAATAAAACGTCCCCGATTACTCCAACATCTACAGTTCAACGGCCTGTATAGCGCAATGGTTAACACTGCTGCCGTTCAATGGGTTCTAGGTTCGATTCCCAGCAAGGTGAATTATAATGATGAATTTTTTTTTTTAATATTTTGTTCTGTCTGGGTATTTGTGTTTATGTGTTATCTATAATGGTCTTAAATGTGATTTTATGAAGTAAGTTCCCGTAAAGTCTGGCTAAGGATTTTTGATGAGTGGCGACTAATTTTACTAAAAAATTACTTAAATCTTGCTTAGATTATACTTTTAAGTAATAATTACTTAAGTCCCTAATATTTTACTGGCCTTTCACATTAATTAAATTTACTCAAATCAACGCAGACTAAGGGACAAAATAGAAGTACCTATCCTGTTTTATAAAGCGATTTAAGATACACGTTTCTTTGACAGATACGCAGGAAACCAGCGACAAAGTAATCAAAACGTCATCTTTATATTCAAAACAGGAAACTGTGTTAACTGGGTTATTAAAGGGAGTGCGGTAAGTGTGTTTTTACTGAATTCTGATGAGCTTTACACAAATTCCTTGAGTGACTCTTGAACCAATCCCATTTACGGATTCAAAAAATAATGTACGTAACGTGAACTTTTGTTACGTAAATTGTTTCCTACCATGTCGTGTTGTTAAAACTACAATGTCTATGTGTAGTGACCCTGCAAATGTCGTACGACATTTTTCGTGTTGCTGTCGCACATGTGTATAGACCCTAATTGAAACGTATGAGGACATTGTTACTTGAGCAATATTTTGTCATAGCCATGTCGTTCATGTGGATAGAACCTAATTGTAAAATAAGAAGACATCTTTCCTTGTGCGACATTTTGTCTTGTCACTATCGCAAATGTGTTTAGACCCATTTGTAAAATAAAGTAACTATTTTTCATCTTTGTTTAGGTATGCCGTCTCAGTAGCTGCTTTCAACAGCGCAGGAAATGGCCCGTTTTCAATACCTCTATTTCAAGATACTAGAGAAGGGGGTAAGATAATATTTTATTTTAATGTCTATTTAATATTCCTTCTAGCAACCTTGACTATAGACTTCTATAGACTACTTCTGACATTAAACGATTGGCGAACTGAGAGTCTCCAAATGAGACTTAAATTCTAAAACAGCAGTTAAATTTGGTTAGTAATTAAAAACATTTCTAGACTCTACAATCAAGCCATGATGTTTTTATCTGTCCTTCATTTACAACCTTTGGGCTTATATTATTTTTCTATACCAGTTATAAACATAAATATGCCCGATTTAGATTTCCGTAATATCTCACGGATGTATTTAAATTTATAATAATGTATGTTTATAGGTATGTCACAAAGATGTAGATTAGCTTGTTTCGAAGAAGCAAATAAAAAATGACTGCAATCATTTTAAGAAGTTTCTTAGTTAGAAAAATAAAAAAAACAGCGATTGAGATTGACAAAAAATATATACATAGATGTATTACTTCCGCATTTTTCTCATTAACATCATCCAATGTAAATCGCTAAGTGCTACGTTTAATGGCGAGAATTCGTAATTATCAGATTCATTAGTAGATTTAAGAACCTGCTTAATTATTACTCAAAAAATACTTTTTAAGAAAAGTTAATAAAATTTTATATTGCTTTGTAAATTTCTTCTTTTTTTAATACCGGCCATGAACATAAAAACACTTCCTGATTACGACTAAAAATAATTTTTAATATTATGTAACTTTATCTCCGAAAAATCTGCTTTAATCTGCGAAAAATCTACTTAATATAACCTCTTCCTAGTATCTACCTACTTTCCCTACTACCCTCTTCACACTACCTTAGTTTCCACTATACATATATACTAAATACCAATCATCTTATTGATACCATTTTATTCATATTAAAAAAACACAACTGCTAAAAATTCGGGTGGAGAAAGGATTAACATTATATAGCCTATTTACTCCTACAATAGATACAAATTCATAGATTATACGAGTATCTTATTTCTTTCTATAAGATTACCCTTCAGGCGCAGTTATGTCAATAACGTAGAACCTTTTTTACCCCTCTTTTATTTAACTGTAAAAAATAGTACGCTTTTGAAATGCAACTTTTAAGTCTTAAAATCAAGAAATATTTTCAACGTAATGTCATTGAAATTTTCAACAATATTCTTTCCAGAATTTTGTCAGAAATGTGAGCAAAACAAAAAAAAAATCTTTCTAATTGGCTTTGTAATAGCGTTTGGATTTCAATTTCAAACTTTATTTATTGCCTTCATAATTAGCGTCGTAAAGCAAAATCTATTTAAAACTCCGATTTATATTTCTTATTCCTTTACGTTTGATCGTTTCCAAATTCGAATTTGATTTAATAAAAATTTCCATGTTTTGCAAAGTATTAAAGTACTTCAATTTATTTTCTACAAAATACATTATATCGCCTAGACGATATAACATGAATCTGGCTTCTCTGAATACATCCATTATGCCTCTCACATAAATCGATAATAAGCCTTGCGCACCTGAACACGTTAGAACGTCAACTTAGATACGAAAATATAATATCAAGGATATAGTTAGTCTAGGCCTTTCAGAATTACTAGTAGTTACTATGATAATAAACTGATATTTATAGCTCCCTTCGTCTTTGATAACATTTGCAAAATCAGATCATAATATCAAGACAATTATGGAAGAATAATATAATCGTAGTTTGTCTGACAATATTCTAACTGATTATCTTGCGAATTTTGTTTTAGTTCATTGTACCAAGTTCTCTATTTTTAATTGGCGAAGATTACTGTCAATATGATTTTCTTTTTCGAAATAAGAGAAACGTTTTTTTTCAGACTGTACAATGAAATTCAAATGTCAAGTTTAGATTGTAAATATATAAATACTACTACAAATGCGACAACGTCTGGAAAATAATTTACCTATACACAATTTAACAACTCTCTTCATTTTATCAAGTTTATGTAAAGCTTTACCCAGTGTTCATTTCCATCAGACATTAACCCCGATAGTTATATTCAACTTCACAACTTTGATATTGTCATTAGCTATCTGTTTTACGAACTTCGTATCCAATTCCGTTGCAAAGCGCAATACCGAATTTATCTTTATTTATAGACTGCATAACTTTCAGTCTGAATTTAACGGCTAAGCGCCATATATCAGTTTTAGGTATAGTTATCGCTTCAAACTGTTCTATTTCCATATTAGTTCCTATAAGCTCTTATTCTATATTAGTCGTAGCTGTTTAAGCCTTAGTATTAACAGCTATTGGGATATCAATAACAGCTCCTGAAGAAGGTCCTACATCCGTGGAATGTGGGGGAGTGACGTCCACGGCTTTGCGTGTTAGTTGGCAGCCAATACCTCCTCACAAGCAAGCTGGTGCGCTGATTGGGTATACCGTGTTATATGCTGCTCAAGGTAAGTGTATAATTCACTGTGACTCACTTAAGTTAGTTGTAAAGTGAAGGAGATTAACTTATACATGATCAAATCAGTAATTGTAAACTAGTAGACGGATCGACCTCACCTCTTCGTCTATCAATAGGCATGATTTTGTTTTCATAACTCAAAATCTCTAGGTCTAGAACATACTCAACCACGCTGCTCAATGCGTATTGTTAAAGAAGCTATAGACAAAATACTTTAAGGTCATGGTTATTGTTTTATATCTCGTCAAATATGCTGTAAATATCTAATGAGTAGTACATACTCCTATCAAATGTCTCGTTTTCCAAAACCGAAGAGACAAGTAAAAAGAAATCACTGGCATTTAAGAACTAGTCAGACAACGACAAGTCTGATGCTGATTCGAGAAAAAGGGAGATAGCCACCCTGATAGGCTTAACGCAAAATGTTACTAATTGTTATTTATAAACTATGTTAGACAAGTTAATTTATGCAGGTCGACATTGGCAAAATGCGACGTCACCAGTAACAGAGCTACGTCTGCAAGGGCTACATAAATATGCTAATTACACGGTGAAAGTGGCTGGCTTCTCGAACTACGGAACCGGGCCCTATTCCTTCCCCATTGTATGCTCTACCCTCCAGGATGGTTAGTATCAAAGGAAACTTCTAATAATGTTTCAAGTTCCAAGTTCATATTGTTCAAAAGTTCAAACAATGCCCAATTGTATTGAGGTTTACTTTAAATGGTGGTGGATGTGGAAGTTGTAAAAGCGAGCGAAAGTTTTCTTCAAGGGCGAGTTCCATTTTCGTTTGCGTAGATTTTCGATTTACCGTCTGCTTTTTAAGTCAGTGAACTCTTGCTGTATATATGTGGTGACTCTCTATACTTCATTACTTATACACTTAACTGTTTTAATCATCTAAAAATAAATTCAGTTCAAAGACTATAAAAGAATTCTTGACGTTATCAATCGCAGTCGTTCGTACCATATCCTATATCAGATTTTGAATCAATCAAAACAAAATAAATAACCTATATTCCATCAACAACTAGAAAAGAGTCAATAATCTTTTACCGACTGACTTAATCTTGAAACATATCTAAAATACCCTTGATCTAGTCTCTCCAAACAAAACTCATCCCATTCAATCACACGCTTCAATAAATAGACAGATACGTAAGAAACATTTTGATGTTAGCTTAAACAGAATATTTTTTGAAACAGTACCAGACGCGCCTGCCGAAATAAAGCTCCTGTCTCAATCATCGACCACATTGTTAGTGAGCTGGAAGAAACCGAAGCAACCGAATGGAAAGTTGTTACATTACACGGTCTACTGTAAACCTACGTCCAGGTAAAGTCTCTTTCAATAAAACTAACTTAGCAACATTTTCTGATCCCCAAACATTCTAAAATGTATGCAATTTAAATTCTATTAAAGAAAAAAATTGATTTGTTGATTTGCTTATCTAATAACTTGCTGTGACGTGTGGACGAAGTATAGATGTGGGTCGCTAGTACTTCAATAAGCACATTTGTGTGTCACAGTAGTAACGTCAAACCTAGATACCTTTAGATGACATAAATTCTTCAATTCATGATAATAAATCCTTACCAAACAGTAACGATGGACCTCAAGTATTCCGAGCTGATACAGAAACGACGTCAGATGCTTATGAAAGGACTCAGACGATGGAATTGAAGGGTCTCTATGAAGGCAGACAGTATGATGTGTGGGTGACAGCTAGTACTGCAGTTGGAGAAGGTCCGGAGAGTAAGAGGGTTACCAATATGCCTTCACAACGAGGTAAAGACTTAGAAGAGAAGCACACATTGCATTTAAAGTTGTAATCCTAAAGGAGTTATTTATTTATTTTTTTATCTAAAGGCGATGGTGATCCTTTTCCACATTATGGTACGCTAACACAGGATACTTTAAGTTCTTAGTCACGTCCTTAAAATATCAGTAATTTTCTGCAACATACTAAACATTTAAACTGCATAGATTTGGATTTGAATGGAGTATATTACGGGTAGTGTTCTAAAGTTCACTCTAAACCAGTATTAATAAATCTATCTCAGTCTAATGGCGTTATCTTAAAAACCGATTTGTCTACGCCAAATTGATCCTTATGAACAAGAATTTAAGATTCGATTTGTTATACACAATTTAGGTTGAGGTACTTAATTTTAATATCACATTCTTATTTAACTTCACATATAAATATGATAATCTTTTCGTAGTGGTCGCAGGAGTAGCCTCTCTCGGTGGTGAAGTGACGGTGGCAGTAAGGAATTCTCTGCTCTTGGAGTGTAAAAGTGTGGGCTCCCCACTACCAAGGACAGTGTGGTACCACAACCAAAACATCATCACTCATCATCCAAGGTTCACGAGGAACAGGGATGACAGCTTGTTGATTAAGAGTAAGTAATTCTCATCTTAAAAGCAGTGATAACCTCGTGGTTTGAACGTTCGTCTCCCGAACCAGAGTTGCTGGATTATCACTCGGCTCGCAGCACTGATTTTCTAAATGTTTCTGCCAATCCGCACTAGGCCAGCGTGGTGGTCTATGGCCTATAAACTTCACACAGTGAGAAGAGACCCAAGGCCAGCAGCGGGACAGTTATGGGTTGTCAGGGTTGTCATAATGATTTTATATTTTACTGCATCTGAGGGAGGCTAGATTTTCAGATTTTTGAGCGACTATTTTTGTCCATTTCATTGTCACGGTTTATTACAGTTTACATGACTCGTTGAATTTCATCGTATGAGGTTATTAGATTTGTCTCCATTATTGGAGTGAAAAATGCTGTTTAATTTTGGAATGTAGTGACCCTTTACTAGTCTATTAAATTAAAGGTTTAAAATGCCAGTGTGATTTCGTTACAAATTCCCATAAAAGAAGAAAAAATAAAATTTCTATTTTTGTCAGATTCATTTTATTTGTTGAACAAATGGTAGGCATACATTATAAAATATTATACATATAATTCCCACTACCAATGAGAATGATTTAATACTAATGTGCAACCTAAACGGGATTGCTGCGTAAAGCTGAGTATACAAATGGGTATTGTATATTTGTACCTTTTGATCAAGTACTTAGAAAAGATTTATTTAAAAATCCCTTCATCAATAACAATCTTTTGATGTGAAAACCTAAATTTTATTATATCGAAAACATCAAGGAAGGGTCAGGAAAAGTGATGAAACGTCAGAATTCGTAAACGATATCCCAAATCCAAGAAACCTCGAAGTAAGAAAAGGGCCCAAATGACCCAAAACCTTTCTATGCGTCATGCCTTTTAAAATTTATGCTTAGCTGACCTGTTTATGTTATTTACTTTTATTTACCCGATTTATTTATTTGAAGGGTTTAATGTAGTAAAAAAGTATGCGAGATGACTGTAGGCTGTGTTAAATTTTCCATATGGTTTAAAAAAAATTATGGACGTCTTTTTTATCGTATGCTGTAATCAATCCAGTTTATATTCGTATAGGTCTTGTAAGGCTTTCACCTCTCTAGGTACAATTATTTTATTGTGAACTTTCCCATAAACTATTTCATCTAAATGCAGCCATAAACAAACTACAAAGAAAAGCCAGCCATCGTCGATTTATCTAAGTTTCTCACAATATCCACGTCTCAGTAACCATAAACCTTTATCAATATATTTGAGCTATCTACCCTTAAATATATTCTATATCTGTCTAAGGAGTTTAAATAAGAAAAGTTTGTATCTGCGTCGTAAAAGTGTAGCATATCGTAAACATAAAAAGGCAGAAAGCCATCGTTACGCCTCAAGAGACTCCACTATGCACTATTAAATTTTTTCGAGGCAACTTGTTCGATACGATAAGGTTTCTCAGAGGTACTCTCAGAGTGAGTTATATTCACATCATAAGTTTGGGTTTTATATGTCAAAGGTATTTTATATCGTAAAGCTATTATTTATTTTTCTCTGTCAGAATCAATGATTTAAATAGCTTTTTAGAACCTACACATAGATATTCCTTGCTTTTGATACATTCAAAGTTAACGTTTACGTTTTTTTATTTTTTGAAGCGCCATCTGTCATCTTATTAACACGGAATAAATCCAAGGCAACCTTATTTCGTAAATAAAAAAATTGGAGATTATAAAGTGTTGTTTTAGAAGAGGCAATACTGTAGATTAATTGATTATTGTGAAGGTTTCTCTGAATTTATTCAGGATTCCTTCATCAAATTCTGAAGCGATGCCATGAGACCACTTGGGAAGTATGTCTTTTTAACCCAAAAAATATTTTTTCTTACTTATATAGACATATTTTAATAAAATCAATACAAAAATAAATATATTTTAGAAATAAACAAACATGATACAAAAATTATCCCGACTAATTAAGCATCTCCTCCATATAATTAGGGGAAAAATTATGAAAGTTATTTTTAAAATACAAGTTTAAGTACAGGTTAAAATACACGTTAACGTGTTTCAATAAATACGATACTGAAAATAGATTAACAAACTTAATAATATTTTTATTCAGCTATTTCTGAGATACTCCGTCTGGGAAAAAGCCTTTTATATAATTCATGCTGACGTCTATAAAAAGCCCACCTTAACTTTCAAGGAATTCTCCGAACAAATATTTAATGTGTACATAATATATAATTACAGTAGCGTTTCGAAATTTTTTCTCCTGAACACTATTTATTTACAAGTCTATGAAATCAGGTGTTCCAACTAAATCCTTTTTAGTTTCTTTATAAAGTAAACGAATATAACACAAAGTGGTTTCATTTCAAAGGCCGCTGTCGTATACATTTGCCGTATATTACTTTAACGATATACTGAACAACCTAATACCTTTACCCGACTGGTTCTATTTATACTGATAGGTAATGTTTGCTAGCGTTTGTATGTATGTTTCTCCATTTCTTTGGTACACTCTAGAGCCCAAACTCTTGGACTGGTTTCAAAATTTGAGGTGTCCTTGGGTTTTTTATGATTTATTCCGGTACAACCTAAACGATTGCTTTATATTTGGGGAAGGTATAGAAACCTCTTAATACTTCCCCTCCTTTAGTTAAAACTATGACTATTGATAAATGAATATCAGCAATGAATCTTTAAACAGTCATAAGAGGATAATTCTACGCTCTACGCAACTTTCAATCTTAGCTACATATAAACCAGTCCTCGCAGCATTGTAACAGAAATCTTTCTTCCAGGTATCGACCAAGCTCTAAGCGGCAACTACACATGTCTTGCTAAGAACTTATACGGATCAGATTCGGTAGTGTATACGGTCAAAGTATTGCCACTACCCGACCCGCCATCTTTGAGAGCGACACCGTACAAAGACTCTATAGTCGTCGAATGGGATGAAATCAAGATGGTCAATGATTCAATCGCTTATGGGATAAGTATGTATAACTCTTTTAAATATATTTCTTCTATATTTTGCAGCAAAGTGATGTCCGCAATTTCTCATGTGAAAACTTGGAACTTGTATTACCATTTGACCCCTTAAGGGGATGAATTTTCTAAATCTTTTTTTGTTTTCTGTATAAAAACCCTGTACAATGTTTCTTGTTTCTGTCTCCAGTAATCCAGTCCACATTTTAATTTATGAAATTATTTTTATGTTCTGTCGCTATTGAAACTAAAGCAAATACCTAGAAACCTTTTAAGACTTAAAACAAAGTGTGTCCAGGTTTAACCATAAAAAAGTGTTTATACAAAAACGCGCTTTAACCATTAATAAGTGTTTATATTATTTCCAAATTTTTCTAGTATAATACACATTTCAATAATATTTATTCCTGAAAAAATGTAAGCAAGAACTCTAGTATCAAATATTAATACTTATTTACATATTGTCCAAACAACTTCAAAGCTTTACTTTGCGATATCCTTCACTGCTCAATTACTTATTCAAATGAATCCCTTATACTCGTCTATATTGAGAATCTATTGAAGACTGACTTAATAAGCTGTCTGCGAGGAGATTAAATTGTCAGCCATCTTTTAACAAGTTTTTTGATTCTTGTTGTAGACGAAGACTTTGAAGTACAGATTGATTTTTGTTGTTAAATAATATTAAGAAAATGAAAAATCTTGTATTTGAAATTGAGAAAGCTTAGAAACTCAGTCCATTACGCTTTTTAATGTGGATTGGTGGAGAAAATAATGTAAAAAATCAACACTATCGAACAAAGAGAAGATCTAGGTATCTCATTGATTATAAAAAACATAACGTCGTAAAAGACCATTAAAGAATTGAAGTGATTACACGATTTTATTTTAACTAAGCGACCCGATTTGCTATCAATATTTCACCATAACGCATTATGTAAAGCAATGGATTAAAGACTCATTCAATATATCGTTAGCTTCTGTCAATGGCATCTCCAATGGTCTGTCAGGCCATTTGTCTAATATTATGTGTTACAAAGGCGCTCAATAAGTTCTAGCATTTTCCGACCTGGCCCACATATACTTAACTTTATTAATCTCGTAGGACTCGCGCTAGGCGTCGTTCTGTGACCGCTAACCTTCCCTGTATTCCTGCTAATTATAATGAATTTGGATTTTTCTGAAGCGTACAACTTAACGTGGCGGGAAGGAGATGGGCTCTGGCAAGAAGCATGGCCAGTCGCTCGAGAGACGAGGCTGCCAGGCGTCCAACAACATGCTCTGTCGGGACTCAAATGTGGAACTAAGTACAGCATACGAGTAACTGCCACAGATAATGTAGGCACGTCGGCGCCTGCGCACGTTGATGTCACTACTTTGGGCGGAGGTATGTATTGATTTAAACGATAGTGTTAAAGCTGTTGTAAAGAAAATAAAGAGACAACTACTTTTTTTCTATATTTTAGTTATTTTTTTCTCATCGATGATATTAGTAGGCTAAAATTTGAAATATATTCGTTTCTTACGTTGTGCTATTTTTATTCATTTTTGTCATTAACAAGCAACTGCGAAAAACTAAATTATTTTTATAGTTTACATCATTTATTTAAACCCTAAATCTTATCGATCAATCCTATCCTATCAAAAGCCTATGGACCAATCATTTCTATTGGTGTACCTGAAAATTGGGAATGCAAAAAAGACAAACATTTTGATGATTTTTGAAGTCGTCCAGTCCAAAGTGTCATTCATATCTTGAAGACAAGACTCTTTGTTTATCCTTTATTGAAAATTCACACAATGAAAAACATCGGTCGGAATTCCTTGAAGCATGTTCAGATTAGACAACCTCGAACATCTTTTATGAAATTCTTGTTGTACAAAATGAAAAAAGTTTTAATAACATCATTCTGTATATTGTGGAAGACTACGCCGCTTGCAGACGAGACGAAACAAAGACATTAGTTACAAACTATTATTATAAATGTAAATGTTCTTAATTTTAAAAAGTTATGTGCGTATTAGATACTAATTATAACTTGCTACGGTGAAGGAAAACATCGTTAGGAAACCTGTACACCTGAGAGTTCTCCATAAAGTTCTCAAAGAAGTGTGAAGTCTGCCAATCGGCATTAGGCCAGTATGGTGGACTATGGCCTGTACCCCGCATACTTTCAGAGGAGACCCGAGCCCAGCAGTGAAACAGTCATGGTTAGGGTTTAAATAATGATGATGACATTAACTATAGAGAACATTAAAACAGAATAAAGATTAAACTCACGTCGTAAGAAAATGTCTATATAAGCGACACAGACAACATGAATATTACTTGCGGTAACTTTTCCCATACTTTGCGCATCTGACTTGGCACGAGTTCAAAGTTGGCCCTAAAAGTTATGACAGGAACGAGATAATGCTGGAAAATACAGGTTTGTTGTGAACGTAAGTTGGGACCAATTTAAATATACGCGGTTTGGAAATAATACTTGCTTTTGTTTTGAGATACACACATCAACAAAATCTAGGGATATTATACATTTCATCAAATATGATCAAATATCTAAAAAACTACAAATAATTTTCTGATGTGGTAAATGGATGAATGATAGGTTATTTTAAGGTCATTAATAAAAAATAAAAAAATATTTGTTTGTTTTTTTGTTTTAAATAAAAAATTTAACTTTTTTAGTCGCTGT
>LGAG01000164.1:71979-87935 GCA_001278395.1 Lerema accius
AGAGGCATAAAGTAGGGTTTTAAAATAATTTAAACTTTTAGCAGACGCAGGCGTATAGTGTATTTATTTATCTTTGGTATCAACCCATTACTGCCCCACTACTGAGCACGGGTTTCTTAAAATTTAAAAAACCTAAACTCTAGGCCCTAGAGCATACTCCACCACGCTGCTCCAGTGCGGATCGACAGAGAGGTTAGTTGCCAACCTAAATTTTGGAAATTTACATCTCACTCAAAGGCCTCCGACATGGCTTACCGACTATCACCTAACAATAAAAACCGTAACCGACGGCTTAACGTGCCCTCCGAAGCACGGAGAAGCTCATATTTTTTTTTGCCAGTAGCGGTCACCCATCCACTTTCCGACCGCGCCTGCAGTTGCTTAACTTCGTCGATTCCTTTTTCAACAATACTCACAAAATAACTACGTAAAAGGAATTCGACATTATTAAACCGTTTGTAAAATATTTTGAGGGTTGAATTAGTAAACCAAAATTCCAAAATTAAGAAATACATATAAATATCTTGTTTAACACATAAATTTTCCCGTTTTACTTAAGTAGGAACATTTTCTAAACTAACTTTACCTTAATAATTAAGCTTGATAATTCGAGAATCGGGAATCAAGTATTGTTCAAACTTATAGCTGAGAGCATTCTCGAAGTATAGCTTTGTATCGCTCGTTGCAGTGCTTAGATTACTAAAGTAGTCTATAAAGTTCTGCTAAGTAACTTGGCTGTTTGTGCACAATGTTGCCAAGTTATGCTTATTACTGATAATGTTATGTGAAAATCGGGGATGTAACGGAGGTTCTACTACGATGCCGATCGAGTCATCGACTTCCGACTTCCGATTATCATTACGCCTTCGCGAGTTCGGTTCCGAAACCTGTTTTATTGGAGGTTTTAATACAAGCTTGACATTTAACGCATATCAAATAGCGGCATTTACGAGTATACCTCTTTATTTTTGAAGTCAATTCATTTGATTTCAATTGTTATCTGTTATGGAAATCCTGGCAATTTTTATTAATCTGTATAAATTTATTACTTGCCAATTAAAAAGGTTCCATGAATGTTTTTATTTGCCCTTAAATAAAATAATTCTCTTCTACCATATTTACCTTCGTTACATTTCAGAAAATTTTCATAGCGGCTTGCGTCGATTGTAAATGGTCGTCGGATTGGTAATTAAATCTAACGCAATTTTGAAGACGTAAAATTATATTTTTCTCAGAGTCTGTGGAAACACTTTATGTTAAAAATTAACTCACTTTTGACGAGCAGATAACACGAAGCAAAGTTTACAATTAGTATTTTAATTAGCAATGCTGAAGTTTTTTACTTAACTTTTGAAGTAGATTCGCGTAGATTATAACTTTGGACTTTTTTCGTTCAGACTAGAAATTGCTCTTGTGTCCATACAATAAGTTTACATAATAAGCAAGCAATTTTTCTTTAAGTACCTATTACATAACATAATGGAAACTTAAAAACGTTATTAGTTAGAATATTTAATTATCAGCAAAGGAAAATGTGTAAAGAATAATGTATTCTTATTTTATCAAATATTACATATCTACAATGAAGCAATTATTTCAAGTAGAGTTACTTTTCCCTAATGCACGTATGTGTTCATACGTGCGACAGAGATAATAGCGACGCATGTTGCAACGAAACTTTGAAATTTTTTCGTCGCTGTCGCACATGTATAAAACACTTTAGAATAGGTTTCCTAAAGCGAGGCAAATTATGATTATTAATAGGTATAATAATAAGAATTATACCTCCCTTATCTAAAGCATTTAGCGAGACTCATACTTACTCAAACTATGCGTCGCTTCAGAATCCATGAAGCGTTAAACTTCTTGCGACTAATTACGGAATTCGAGAACTTACGTGCTGATGACGATGGAAATTTCCAGCTTTGAAATACCAAACAACTTCCTTTTTGCTCGATCGCAATTTCTGAAATAGTTTATCACTTTGTTGTATTGCGCTGCGCTTCTCGAGAATTATGCGCCGGTCGTATAATTACCGCTTCATTTCTCAGTTAGCGGAAACTGAAGCAGCAGTTTTTAGTGCAGATTAAATTCACGAAAATGTATACATTGAAAAACAAAAATATAGAATTAAATGATCACACACTCATACCATGCGTAAAGATTGTATCGTAGGTAACACTGACAACATATAACTATGAGTGTGTAGCATTACTTATTTATTTACTGGAAAGTTTTGACGTGAATACGTCTTTAAAACGGCCTATAAACCTAATGATTTCAAAATCGGTTGTTAGAGTTTGGGATTGTAGTTTTTAATCTATTATCTACATCCAAATTTGAAGTATACCACTGGACAGCTAAAGGATCCGAGATAAATTACTATAAGCGAAAACAATAAAAAATCTTGTGCCGTGGAGGCAGACGCAGCGCCATTTTGAGGTTATTTTACGACGTAGGTAAATACAAATATAATTACCTGTAACATTAAGTTATCATACACACAGCCGTATCTATGGCACAGCTATAATCAATCTTTTTGTTTATTGTTCATAGAAGAAATCGGGCCGCCATCAGACTTTTTGGACCTGAATATGATGGTGATCATCTGCAGCTCAATACTTCTAGTCGTTTGTGTGGTTGCCTTCATCTGTATACTAGTGAAAAGACACAGGTGAGTGCTCTTACATTATTGTAGTTTTACAAAAGAACTTAATTAAAGGTAGATATTTACTTTGGAAATGAACAGCTCCGCTACCAGTTCCGCTCAGGTTATAAGTTCAATCTTGTAATGAAATTAATTGTATTGTATTATTTATTTAAAAACATGTGCGGGGAGTTTCTTTTCCCTTTCTTCTCCTCCATATTAAAGCATCTTTACAAAATGGGGGTAGATTAAAAAAAATGTTTGACGTGTTTAAATGTATCATTACCTACAGGAATAAATGATTTAGAATTTTGAATTTTTAGTATACAATGGTCTGCTACAATAGGATGTGGTTTCCCATTCTAGATGCATCTATTTGCCAAATATAGTGTGTTGGTATTAATCAGTTTCTTAGTGAGACAGCGAAGCAGTCACAATGCGCGATTGTATGAACCGACTGCTTTAAACTCGTATAATTATGATGTTGAACCTCACGCCTTTAAGCAACGGCTTTAAGCAACTGGCAGTATAGGGGATTTAAGTCCAAGTGAGATATACATAGACAATTGACATAAATATTTCAATAATGTAAAATTAACAATAACATAATCCGTCGTTGAGGATCCACTCCAGAATTCTGAACACCCAGTCTTGTTATACAAAAAGAAAAAGAAATGACAAAGTAAAAAGTATCAATAAAGTTTCTGTGTCACGAATAACAAAGAACTTAGTCGGCAAAGTTGTTCAGTGGCGGAAAAGTGTCACATGCCTTCTAAACCGAAATGGGTCTCCGTCCAATCTTTTAATGCACCCTTTGCTGTAACAGAACCAAACTGTTGACCTACTGTCGCCTTAGATTTGGGGTAAAACCTTTCAAGTGACAATGTAATATTTCAAATTGACTTGAAGGCACTGACTTTTAAGAAAGTTTTATACGTTGATGTAATTGTGATGAGTAATTTAAGCTTGAATTAAAGAGAATGAGAAAGATAATAGAAGTTATAGTAGTAATACTACTTTAAGTCTTGGATTGAATCCAGAAAATAATTTCTATGATTTTCGATTATAGTTTCAATTTATATTTTACTAAACTTGTGCGGCAACTTAAAACTGTGAAACAAGACATTACGAAAATCATTTTCCTTTAATGTTAAAATTTAATCCTTGTTTTCAATTAACTTGTTTTCAATTAAATTCAAGTCATTTATTTCGTCTTAGGAACTAATTGATAACTTAACAAACGTCAAAATTTACAATATAAATAACATTATTTAAAAAACTAAGATTAATAATTCATTAGAATAAAAAGTTCCTAAAGTAAAAAGTACAACTCTCAAGTACAACCCACTCGTCTATAAAAGCACAAATTAAGAGTTAATAGGCTGCTTCTTATTTAAATTCAAATTCAAATAAATTTATTGTGGACAAATAGGTAGTACAATAGTGTTATAGGTACAGTGTTAGATCTCTATGTCCTGCCTCTTCAGGCGTATTTAAACCGTTTCACCAACTAACAACCACTTAATTACTATTTTAAAAAAGTATAAAAAATGAAGAATGAAATAAAAATCATGTAATTCTCTATAATTGTCCCAGGCAAACTTACTCATCTCAATATAGACATTCGATCGCTGAAGAAGTGAAGTCTCGCAACGAAAGCGTTGCATCGCATTCTGAACACAAGGAAAGGTATGCGCATACGCCGCGAATATACACGTCACCTGTTCATCCAAGAAAACCTAGTAAAAATGGTAAGTAAATAGAATAAGAAAATATTGAAATTCTCCAAAGAGATCCATTTGTAAAATACTGTTCCAAAATGCTAAGAGTTTTAGTTATTACGAAGATTTTGATCTACCTTTGAAGTTACTGAACTATGTTTCAGTAACCTCCAAAATTTTCTGTATTAAAAGAGGACACAGAAATGAAACTTAATAATTCCAAGTCATCAAGTAACTTTTACTTAATACATATCTATTAATATCAAAAATCTTTGTCATCAAAAATCGATGGTTGTAAAACTTGTATCGGCAGATAAATTAAAGACTCTAATATATTCATTTGACCACGCCTCTATTTCATCCACTACCTAAATAATGGTTTTAAACCAAGTTAACATACAAATACTAATATTTTCCTTATTCAGGCCTGTACATAATCTGCAATAACAATAATATCCGTGTTCTTAACGATCTAATGTAATGTGTGTTTACAACAGAAATGTTCGAGATCAGTCCCTATGCGGAATTTGCCCTTGGTTTCCGGACCTTGGATCATGTGGAGAACCAGGATTTACCGAGTAGACTTCCAGGAAGACCGAGGTTTGATACTGGTGAGCCTAATTCTTGTCTAATCTAGGCCTTGGCAGATATACTTCTTTAAATTGCTGCGTTTTACATATTTAAACGGTTTTATTTAGTTTGCCGTTTCTTTAGTTGTTTGGGCATGTATTGTTTTAGGTATGATGTTTCTAAAAAGCTCTTATAAAGCAAGTACCTCTAATGTTTAGTTAAGTTATGAGCGTATTAGAAATTAATTACTATTTGCTTCGGTAGAAAACATCGTGAAACATAATTACCTGAGATTTTCATGAAATGTTTTGTAGTCTGTCATTTTCGCAATGGAGACGAATGTAAATTAATGACACCTTGTATGATGAACTCTTTCAAGCTATTTAAGCAGTATAATATGCCGAAGAAATTAACATACATACAGGAGCTCGAGAAACATTAAATTCCTTATAATGCAGTTGAGTCAAAAGACTTACGCCAAAAACTAAAATTTTACTTCAGAAAACTGCATCAGAAAGCAGAAAAATTACTCTAGACTGAAAATAAATTCCTCTGCACACCAAATGAATGTTAAAATTGCCTTAATTTTCTCCACATTTAATATAGCAAAGTGAAAATTCTTACGGTGTAGATAAGTAGGGCTTATAAATCTGCGCTCGGAGACACTCATATTTCAGTTCCGACGTGATCCCTTTAATCGCTGACTCGGTTTTGAGGACCTACTGATACTGGAATTGGCTGATATTCTTTAAGAGGCTTACGTTTATATTTATTTACACATTGTGCTTTTGTTTTATTTTGTAAAGCTTTGTAACTTACATGAGGCTCAAAACATTTTTAAGGTACTTTCTATGATGTGAAATCTTTATTATATTTTAATTTATACTACCTCGTGGGAGTTATAATATTTTGACGCCCATAAACTTTAAAACGCTAATTTCTTCAATCCAATAAGCAGTAATAAGGAAACTTGTAATTAATTCTTAAACTTGTCAGCGCAATTTAAATTCGTCATTCAAATTGCTTTCTCGCTGAGAATCGAACCCAGGACCTATTGAATGACAGTCCGACACGCGGGTATCCATTACACTATACGAATCGTCTATATCTATAAGTTCCATCTAGTACACGAAAATGAGTACCTGATGATTAATCTTTGGGACATTGTATTCGAAAATTGTCTGCAAGCTGTATTGTATTGAATACTAAAGTTGCTCTTAAATCTTCTATAACCGGTCCTTTTCATCTTGTGTAAATGCGGGTAGAATTTACTCACGAATAATTTCATAATGTACTGGAAATCCTAAGCTTTGCTTCGGAACTTAACGCAATGTCAGTTGCTCTAAATTGAATAGCATTTGTTCATCGTTACATAGAGAGTGAGTTTAAAGACGTCTTTTGCTTATAGTTAGCTCTCTCTCTAAAACACAAACTAAATTAGAGTTGTAAAGAGATGCATATAGTAGAAACTCATAGATTATCAATTTATTGAAATACATAGATTATACATAGATTTGGCTTGAGAACCTATTTCTTTTTTTCCTAATGACTTATTTCTGGTTATACCGAACAAGAGTCCACCAAAATGTTTTACTTCAAAAATATTTCCATCTTCATTATTATCAACATAATCATCGTAACCCATAATTGTCCCACAGCTGGGGTCCGGTCTCCCCTCACAGTGTGGGGGTAAAATATTATCTTATGAAACTCAAAATTCCCATAAGATATTCCCTTTAAAATTAAACTTAAATATTCTGCTTCCGCAAAATGTGTAGCGTCTTCACTCGTTCTGTAGCTTTTGTTTCAGCAATCCATCAATCTTGATTTGTTTAATGAAATTAATGACTTTGTTTTCCCGTTAGCTTACTTAGCTTAAATTCTGGGGCTTTCGTATATTATCTAATGCCAATAAGTGATACAGGGGTACTTTGTTATTTAATGTTGGTAGTATACTTGTTAATATTTCTACAGCCACCTACATGTTTTTAACCTTCTGTGCTAGAAAGATGATGATATTTCTGAGAGTATATGTACTATGCATTAATCTATATATTTATGTATGTATGTGCTTTCCTTTGTCATGTTCTACAGCATAACCAGCTTAAAGGATTATAAATTAAGACGAGTCATTGGATTTGTCTCAATAGTAGGAGGCCTAGGGTTGATGTTTTTTCTTTATTTTAACCATAATGGCCCAGATTTTAAGCCTTAATTCTCGCTAGGTTCATCAATCTTTATAATTCAATGAAGTTTATGTTTTACGTAGCTCAGTTTTCAGAGGTCTGAGAATTGTGTATTATCTGTCGGTGAAGAAACTTCGGTGACAGATCGGTACGGGGTATTGTTGTATCTTATAAGGCCATTACTAACAAACATCTTATGTGTCCGGTTGTTAATTCAGTGGAAGACTTTCTAGGCTCATGTTACACAAAAGACTTTATTGACACGATTACAAATAAATCTTAATTTTTTGAAGTTAATTAACGCGGTCTATGGAATGGAAAAGTGACGAAAGTGTTCAACCGAGAAATTATCTTTTTTCAAAAGAGAAAAAACTTTTTTTTTATTTGTTACTTATAAGCTTATCACCATTAGATCCGAGTTTACATACAATTTCTAGAACCACTTTTTGTCGAACGAAGCCGTAGGCATTTAGAACATAATGCTAAAAGAAAGCAAAATCTAACCTTATTTTGTACAGTATATCGAATACTGAGAATATTGTTAAAAGAAAAGTAAAATGTATGTTAGCTAACTCAAATATCGAGGGATTCGAGGAAATTCAATGAGCAAGAGATTAGTGATTGATTGTTATTGGTCTTGGAAAACTGTTGTTTTGTTTTCCAAATTCAGTAATCAATCTTGTCGGATTAAAGTAATGAATGTTTGAATTCAATAAAAACACTTTGTTTTTACGACCTTTTGGAATTCAAACGGCTTGGTTCTTTTTGAAACACTATCTTTAAGGGTTGATTCTGGTATTGAAATAATGAAACATTTTACCCAACTGCGTATGGAGGGTAATGTTTTAGAACGCGTGTACGTATTTATGTATGTTTACCACATTTTGTGTAACCGCTTAATAGTTCATACAATACATTTTTGCAAATCACATCACATGCAAAAATTTGTATACATTATGAATTTCAATATGCGTACTCACTACATACGCGAGTTTAACTACAGTTAGTCTCTCTATATTGTGTTATAACACAGATAATACGAATCGACTGTAATATTGTTACAGAAACCAGTTTCCAAACTAGATCGGAGTCGGATGACAGTGACAGCACATCAAAGGCGACAGTTTCAGGGCTGCCACGACGTAAGTATTAACATTATTGGTCCCTCATTAGCATTGAAAGCCTTCAATTTCGTAAGCTATTGAATACAGTGAAGAGCGAAGCGGTAAGTGGATGTTATGAAAAGTCACTTAATTGTAGATACCTCTCAATTCCTCTGTTACCTCTTTGACACAAACTAACACACACACAAAAGGATATACCATGTGTGAATATTAAGGAATCTTTATACGGTATCCTTGCAGTAAAATTTCCTATGTCACACCGCAATTTTTGAAAAGACAATAACAATTGAAGTCAAGTTAGTGCAAACGACCTTACAATATTCGCTTTCAAGTTCCGCTGACTTACTAACCGCTTCTCTTTATATCTGTGTACATAGGCTTATATAAATATAAGCGCTGTTTGATGTCAAAGGATGAGGTATATACAGTGATTTATATATAGGTAGGGAAATTTGTTTAGGTATACGATTTTCACAGTTCAATAACATTAAACAACATTTTCTATAGCAGTGATAGCCTAGTGGTTTGAAAGTCGGTCAGCCGAACCGGAGTTCCTGGGTTCAAACCCCGGTATGCACCTCTGATTTTCTAAAAGTTATGTGCGTACGAGTAATTATCACTTGCTTCGGTGAAGGAAAACATTGTGAAGAAACTGGATATTTGAAAGTTATCCATAAATTTCTTAAAGGTGTGTGAAGTCTGCCAATCTGCACTAGGCCAGCGTGGTGGACTATGGCCTGTACCCCTCACCTTGTGAAAGGAGACCCGAGCCCAGTAGTAGGACAGTAATGGGTTATGATCATGAACAAATAAGAAAATAATACAATTTTAAGGAACTAACTCGCATTAGTTGTTTTTGGAGACTGCTCTTCAAATATCTCCATAATTTAATATCCTTGGAACTTAATTTAATAACCGGAATCAAGTGCTTATCGGGCTCTTCAAAGGTCGAATTCTCTTGATACTCTGAAAGGGGGAAACAATATTCAACAATTTATTAAAGTAACATTGTAATAAAGCGATACAATAAGTGTTACACAATAATTATATCAGGTATAATTTCGACTTAAATAATATTTCCTACATAATCCCTTTCAACGTATTATAGGAACAGGCAAAAGCGCTTGTTAATTTTTTTTCTATGAATCATCGTAATTTAATGTCCTGTCATTTATAGTATTGGCTTTAATCAAACTTGCAACAGGTATCACATCATCGATGCATTATAAAACTGTCGTGTGTATACTCCCTAAGTTACGTAAAGTTATGTAAAATAAAAATAATGCTTTTGTTTCAGGACACTGTCGTACGCCACATTACAGGTAACTAACAATGTAATGTAATGTAATAACTGAACGGATTGGTGTGTAAATGTTATAACGTTTATTTTTTAAGTAAACTGTAAACCATATCAAATAGAAAACAGTTTTAACATAGCCTGTAACGATGTACGCAACTCATTATATTTGACGCATATTCATTTCTTTTTTATCACATTGTACAGTCTTTTTACTTTTTAATATTTTCGAAGCAACTTAGTGGCCATTTACTTTATTTAGCTCACAAATTATACACATAAGAATCACACAAACAAACACACACATACAATAGGTATCGATAGAAACAACACATAAATATAATTTCATTTTTAATCAGTACCTGAAGTGAGAAAAATTATAAGTAGTTTCTACATAGTTGCTACAGATGTCGATTTTAAACAAAAGATTATTGAAAACGATCGAAAATCTGTTGCTGTACCGCTATAGATAAAGTTTATCTTCGCGTTCAAGTAATTATAAATTATCTGTATTACAATAGAATAATAATGGTAATTACTTAAATCTGAGCTTATCTTTTACTTGCCTGAACAAAACACTGCCTGTATTATTAATAATAATATACTGCCAGCTTTAATAACTCTACAATACTAAAATTTTATTTGAATTTGTTGAAAACTATTACGATTTTTTTTGTTTTTCAAAGTGTGTGATTTTGCTTAATTTTTTTAAAAGTATATTTGTTCTATTGTATAACGTCATAATATAAAATATTGTTTTGTTTTACGCTAATATGCGAAAAGTAAGAGTTTAGTTTTACGCTAATACCTATGGCCATTTAGTGTTCAATTTAGATTTAAAATGTACAATCTTTACCTATTTGTATCATGTATTTTCTGGTTTAATTTTAAATGTTACTAATTTACCTTTACATTTTGATATAATGTTCTATTGAAATTAAAATTAAAAATGACTTTTATTGTAAAATGGCGTCATCCAATTTTTTTTTAATTTTCCATTAATGTTTACTTACACTATGATTCGTTACGGAACTTTCAAGTTTATGTAATGCAATTTTGGGAGATTTTTGATACCCCCTTCCCCGCATGTAACGCGCGATATCGTTTTTCTGTACCCCTCCCCCCGCTCCCTCAACGTTACGTAACACACAAATTACCATTTTTATCTAAATATATCTATTCTATCTAAACATGTTGCCATATTACCGAGTTAGACGAAAAACAATGTTACGTAACGCGTTGTTCGACCGCCCCTCCCACTTATGTAACGCATCATAACAAGACTCCGTTTCCCTCAATTTGCGTTACGTAACACTTAAACGGTCCGTTAGCATAATATGTATATTATGTTATATTATTTTTATTAACATCATCTCTAGTTGCGTACTGTCACATGTTATAGGGATGTAAGTAATAATTTAGAATTAAGAATCACATGTTGAGTCGTTTTATTCTTTGTCACCGATCATTATAGTACTAAGCTGAATGTATTAGGAGTCCCTACATATATCCGACTTGAATCGACTTAAGATACTTAAAAAACAAAACCCAATAAAATCGTCGGAAAAAGCCCACACCTGGTTAAAGCATTGGATTTATTTGATATAAATAATAGAATTATTATTAATACGATATGGTATTGTTACAAATAACACAGGATTAGAAATGGATCCTACTAATTACAGATGTTTAGTAATCACGTGTGATTGTAATGACAGTTTTTATTTGCAAGTCTATCATAAAGACGTAAGAATAAATGAGTTACGCTCTGCAGGCTTGTTTAATGAATAGAAGTCGGATTCACGCAGGTAAGTATGGGGACTTCCTCTCTGTCAGTATTATTATCTTTATTAAAAGACTGATCACTCTTCATAGATTTAGGCTAAAGTTATCAAAGTGCTCGTGCCAAAGCGACTTTATTTATGGAACTTTGTGACAGTAAATGTTAAGATCGAGTCGTTTTAGGGCGGGCGCAGACGTCCGGAATTCGTCAGATTCTGAATTTACACTAACAGTAGGGGAGAGCGGGGTATATAGATCCAGGAGTAAGTTGTGCCGACGAACATTTCTATAACAAAAAAGACTTACCCATGGCTCTTTCAACCCCGCTCTCCCCAATTGAAAATTCAGAACCAAATCAACTTTTCAACTGAAAATTTCGGACGTTTGTACCCGCTCTTAACTGAATATAGTCTATTGTCTTTGACAGTTATGTCTCATTTGTCTGATTGTAGGCGTTTTGTTTCAAAATAAAATTTTACTGGATATTATAGTAATCATGAATGTGGAATAAATGTTTGAGCAATTATTTATTGTTTTTTTTCTCGCCCTATTAAAGCTGATTATGCTATTTTAAAAGAACCTGAAAAAAAGTTTTTACACACACCTGTTGCGTGCTAAAGCAATGGACATACATACATACTCTCAAAAACCATTACATTCCTTCCTGTATAGTCGGTTAATAAGAGCCGATAATATTACTAACTTTTACTGAATAGAAAATACACAAATGTAGTCCAAACATTTCTTTCCTCATATCAAAAAAATTACCTTTTTAATCACTTTCACTGCACGAGAATTCATTCTCATTTGAAATGGAATTAAATTCACTCAAAGTTTATACAGATGTTCAAACATCTAGCTTTTAAAATCAGCAATTTTTGAGATCTAAGCTAAAATAAAAGCAGCGTGAAGGAATTAGGATTTAAAGTTATTCAACAATTGAAATAAGTTATTAGCCTATTAACGACATTTTTGATGCATACTCGTATCTTAAAAGTGTCCTAGTCATAGTCAGAACCTGATTTTTTTGACGTAAACCGACCATTATAATAAACACTATGTATGTATACAACTAATTAAAATTGGAGTGTATGTTTGTAATATAAAAATAGCCGCTTTTTACTAAATGCATACTTATGTATACACCGTACACATACCAAAATTACATTTTTTTTTTAATTTTCTGTCTGTCTGTTTGATCCGGGTAATCTCTGAAACGGCTGAACCGATTTTCACGGTAGGGGAGAGCGGGGCTGAAAGTGCCGATTTTAGCAAATCGCTCTATAGATCAGAGAAAAATAATACTACTTTTAACAATTGTAGTCTATATAAGGTGAAATTTAATCTTTTTTCTAAATTTAACAGCAGTTTTTGTATATTTTTAATAGTTTTGACAGAAATTTACTTTTTTTGGCAAGCGGAAGAGAGGCACTACCAACCCCGCTCTGGGGCAAGTTGTGCCCTAGCCGAGGTTGGTTGTGCCGTTCATATTATGACTGGAAAATAAGTAATATAAATAACTTAAAAGCAGTTACAAATAAAGATACATCAGTTTTATAATTATTTATATTTATTAGTTATAGTTTTTGCAACAAATGATTGATCAATGAATGATTCTCCAGATGATTGATCAGAATAACAATAAAATTAGGACACACATAATGATAAAGTATCTTCGTCTTCAATGCATTGTAACTGGGCCCAATTTTAGCCTTCTCTGCAATCAATCCCTATTTCTCCAGGGGAAGAGTTAGAGTAGACATCGCAACATTATGATACAGTACCATTCTAGTCCATAATCCTCATCATTGGAACTTTCTTGAAGAACCTGTCCTCTAGCATAATTCTTAGCCTTCTTGTTTATTTGTTTATCTCCTTTTCCTTTCCCTTTCCTTTCCTGTCCCTTTGACATTCATATTCTTCGTGGTCTTATTTACTTATTTCTTTTTTTTGTTAGCCTGTCCTTCTGCCAAAGCATTTTTTCTCTGGAGTATCTGTAATTCTGTAAGAATAGCTGACCTTCTTTTACGCTTTTTTTTCGCTTGTAAGTTCCCATCCTGTCAAATAATAAAGTATAAACTACCTATTCATAGGACATTATAGATTACGTTACTTGTGCCGCGGCACAATTAGCCCCACAAAAAAAGCACATTTTACCCCGTTAGTAAGGTTATGACATTTTGTCACACAATAAAAAAAACCTTCGCAAAAAGCATCCAAAATGCATTTTTAATCAATTTTAGATAAATAACAAACATTTTAGTAAAACTGCAATGTATAGAAAACGAATAATGCTAGCTTAAGACCAAAAAGTATAAAGCAGAAAATATTTACTTACGTGGCGCTGGAAGTCACTCACATACATAACCACTGAGTCCTCGGCTCGAGCGCAACTAAAGTGGCCGCCGAGGGAGCAGGGCGTGTAAGAATTTTAAAATTTATTGCGAACATATTGCTACCTCTTTCCATTTTCGAAATATTCGCGATGGCACTACCTACCCCCGGCACTTTTAACCCCGCTCTCCCCTACTTTCACTGGGAGACAGCTGATATAGTAAGGAGTAACTTAAGCTACTTTTTTTACAATTATTTCGTCGTAGGTTTACCGAAGCGAAGCGAGGGTGGACACTAGTTGCATAATATAGCTAGTAGGCCACCATAAATGTGTCTTCATTTTAAGTGAGGCATAGCGCCGCCCGCCAATCAAGTATTGTCTCTGAATATGTTTATAAGACCCTGTATTGTTCTTGAATACCTACCCTACGTGTTATAACCCCTGTCTGTCCGTCTGTCTGTATGTTCTCGAACTAGGTTAGAGACCCTTGAATGCATGTGTGTCCATTTCCAGAAACTGTTCTTGGTGTCACTGAATTCGTCTCAATTGTCGCAGTGACTAAGCTATAATCATTTTTTATTTTGAATTTTAAGCACTTGCAGTTCTGTTTTCATCATTGTGAATGTCAAGAAACTCTTAGGCCTGTATTTTTAGAACAAATAAAGCTCTTAGCTCATAGCAAATGACCTTTGTTGAAAGAAAAGTGCACTATAGGCGAGTCCACAGAAATGTCAGACGCGAAAAAAGTGCAAAATAAATTCACAGAATGCCGAATTTCGAAAACTTCTGTTTGAAAATCTTTTGACGAGAAATCGCTTTCTGTTCGGATTATCTGTTGAAAACAGTTCTCAGTCAACCTTTCTTTTAAATCTATTCATTTGGAAAAAATGTTTGTAAGAACATAAGTATATTTTAGTAAAGACCTATGTAGGTATAGTATGCTGGTACTGGTGAGTATTTACAACATTCTATAATACCTTAACAATCTTATTAATAAAAATGCTCTGAATTACCTACATAGTCTTGAAAAAAATATAGGCATTAAATCTAGGTATTATCCAAACCTTTTCCTAGCTTTTTACAATTACTAAAAAAGTACCTAAACAAAATACTGTTATACTTACCTACTCATGTCCACACAAAAGTAAATTACACAGAAAAAGTTTTACAAAACATTATAATTTATAATGAAATTCTAAATAAACGACCAATGTGTCCTCACGACACATTTTTAAATATAATAAATTTGCAAGTAAATTAAATCCGCTCGAGAATAATTCATTTGGAAAAGCGAATGCCAATCAAATGTCAAGGAAGTTAGCGGAACAAAGTGGGAAAAATGTTTTTCGCTCGCTTCCATTGTTGAAGACATGTCAACTTGCCATGGATGCAAGGTTATTGTTCCTCCATAAAATTGTTTCGTTGAAATAATCTGTGTTCCAATCTCGCTATTGTTTCTTTAAGTTTGAGTCGTGCTTTAAAATTTTATCTCTTCAAGTGTACTTCTATTAATAGAGTACCTGTTCTGTAGTCGATTTTCGACTCCGTAACTATAGACTATAGACTTAATTGTCTGTCAATCGCAACGTGTACCTTCTTAATATATAAAAACATAACGTATATATTTGTCACTGAACTCCTTCTAAACTGCTGGACCAATATCAATAAAAAAAATTGTGTGGTATATTAGAGGAACCAAGTAAGATTTTAAGTAACATTTGGACCAAGTGTGGTGCTGATGTTGAGATACTACAAGGGACCAGCCAAACCATTAGAGTTATTGACACGTCGCCATAGCAAAAGTTGTTTAATATGATGAGCATTTACTAAAGGTACATGAAAACTTACCTCAACATTGAGGAAAACTAAGGCATCAACCGAACTATAAAAGACAAAATAAGTGGCGGAACAGGACCACGTCTGATTCGTCTGAAAAATTTGAACTGATCTTACATTTCCATCAAAGCGCTTATTGAACACAACACAAACAATTTTTCTGTGTGTTTGCCTGTATCTTTGTGTGTGTTTTCAATAAAATAGATGCACATAATGTCTAAATTACGAGCGACTGGCTTCATAAAATCTGCAGATAGCTTCCCGCGGCTAGTGTAATAAACTTATCTAAAATGGAGGTTTTAACTGAAATTTACGACACCTCAACTTATTTATTTACGCTTGCGGTTGATTTAAAGGGCCCTACGTCTGCCTGGATTAACGACTTGGAAGTTGTGAAAATAAGGACTTGTTGAAATGCCACCTTAAATAAAATACTATCGTTGGGCGTAAGTCTCCGA
>LGAG01000164.1:92010-130709 GCA_001278395.1 Lerema accius
AGTGTGTAAGACTGTAATGGTTTTTTTTACACAAGTTTTTGACCAATGGTTTTTTTTATTCATTAATGATTACTAGTTCTTTCATAACGTATGTAATATTTTTCTTTAATTAAAAAATTTTTTTGGAGTAAAAAAAATTGCCTGAAATCACAGCCTAATGACTTTTTGAACGATAATCATTACCACGTGATCACAAACAAAATTTAATAGAACAAGTATTATAAGAAAACCAAAAAACACCACTGCTGTTTTCTACAATTAGACATACATACGAAGCAGTTATGTATTATAATAATTTAGCATTAGACATACATACATTCGAGAAACATTACCCTCCTAACATAGACGGAGGAATATCAGCAGCCCTATAACGGTATACATTATTCAGTTTCATTACTCTCGTCTTCAGCAATAAATCGAACTGAACGGTATTCATTCAGATGTTTCTCGAATGATACATTATTCTACGAAAGACGCTTCAGGGTTTCAAAGGAATCCAATACACTGCAGTCAAACACACAAAGCTTGTGTTTAAATGTTTATGTGTGTTTGTGTTAAATGCCTGAAGCTTTCCACGAACGTTGGGTGACCACAAATAGAATAAATTTCATAAGAGCTTTATTTTATTTGAAGCAGTGGTTTTTCTTTTCATTTTACAGTTGCAATTGTATTGTCTGGTAATAATACGTCAAAGTAGACTTTCGGTACATTGTTAGAAATAATTTAGACACGTAAGTGTTTGAGATTTGATATGGTTAAATTTTGTATGGTGAAGAACTTAACAAAGCTGTCGGTTTGCTTATGCTATCGTCATGAAATTAAATGATGAAGTTAATTATTTATTGAAGAAAATAAGGTTGTTTATCAAGGAAAAGTGAGGTTTGTTCAACTAATGCAAGACTGTCAATAGGGTTGTAAGGGAATTCTTGAGCTAGGACATATTCCCCTCCTCGTGACCTATTGACCTAGTTTAGTACCTTGGTAGGGTTTGAATCGCCTGGCTTACTACTTAGAATGCAATATGAAATGTTTATACGTGGTCATGGATAATGGTCAGTGATTGGCGGTCAATACACCCTTCTTGACCAACTGAGTGTTTGTAACTTAAAGATTATGGAAGTACCTTTATCACCCTAATCCTGTATTAATCCGACTGCCACGAATAACTTGCAAGTTTATTAAATATCTATTGAAAGTAAGCTTAGTAATTTAGCTAGGATTTTTTATATAGTATAGCAAACGAACTTGCAGTTCCACTATTCCCTGCCACCAATGGACATCGTAACCAATCTCAAGTAGGACTTTATGGGACCGTTAGTTGGTTAGTAGATCCTGTTAGTGATAGGTCCTAATAAAAATCCGTACAGTTTATAGGACTATTACCTCACATCACAAAGCCATAAAAAAGAATAGATGGAGCCATCCAGCCGAAAGTGACGAACGTAAATATGAAGCCGCCGCTCGGTAGTATAAGGCGAACGTGTGGCAGATTTTTATTCGTCACTTATTTAGTCGCAGTTGTATACATTGTTTCCTATGGGTATTATTAGTAATATCGTACATAGTAAACAATACACATTAATTCAAAGACTCAACAAGCAATTACTATTCCTAGCTGCATTTTACAACCAATAAACAGGGGCCGTTAAAATCTAAATAAAGTTAACAGTCAATAACAAGCGTTGGTAAAAATCACGACAAAACGTTAAAGCAGCAACCCTATTCCCACGGCAATATTCACGGCATGCATTATTCAGTTTCATTACTCCCGAGCCACTTCAGCAATAAATCGAACTGAAGCTGTATTCATTCTACTGTTTTTATGCTATTTTCTGCTATTTTTCCTTCCCAATGTTTCCTTTGTTTCGTACTAGAAATATGACAATAACCCCCGATTGTTTTATTCAATCCAATTTCATCCGCAATAAAAATGAATGCTAAAGGGTATGTAAAGTTTTGTTGATAGACATTAATAGACTATTGCGATGAGTACTTACAATTTGGTTTCGTTCGAACAAATTGGATGGCAGTCGAAAATATGGTTTTGGATTTTTGAGTGATTTTTATCAATTTTCAGGCATTCGAGTTCTAACTTGAATACCTACAAAAGCTTCAACATTGTATCTTTAAAATAATATTTTCAGTATTTACTTTATTTAATTAAAATCAATACAATCAAAAAGAAGATACCTACTTTTCTCCTTCGACGTATTTTTGAATTAACCTAACCTTACACTAACTGTTATAATAGAAGTATTGATTTTTCAAGAGATTAATTTTCAAGAATATTCACGATTTGAATCATACGAATAAATTTAATAAGTCATCATTGTAAATTCTAGACAACTTGCCGGTTGCCGACGATACTAAGGAATTTCCCCATTATGATTTAAACAGCTTTTGATGCAACCGCAGAGATCAAAGCAAACTACAATGGGTGCCAAGAGCCCTGTAATTGCGTTCGCGAGGGAACCCTACCTAGAACACTATATTTAGGAGATTTAGAAATGCAGTTTCAGACGACTGCAGACTTACATACTTCGCGCCGAGTTGCTTCACTTCAATAACTTCATTCCTACATTTATAAATAGGTGTATGAATTAATGAAATATTAGAAAATGTAAATCGTTTTTATTTTTTACTTGACTACTTCAAATTACTGATTCTATTTGTTTTTTTTGCCTAATAATAAAGGAGCTTGAAGTGCCACCATTTTCTGCCGTCCATGAACATCGTGACAAACATCGGTTTGGTCGGTAAATGAGAATATTAGTGGGAATTATTATTATTATTTTCTATTAGTGTATGCTGTACGTAATCTGTAATCCTATAAAAATAATCTTCCATTTCAAATTGAATTTAGAATGTCAGTAATTACATACCCGTCGTAAGTACTAAACGTGTGTACCCAATTTTAAATCAAATAATTAAATGGGGTTAAATTTGACCCATACTAAACAAGACAACCAAAGCAGTTATTATCGCTAAAAAACAATTGCATCCGCTGTTCATAACTAATAATGTATATTACGATATAAAGCTGCAATAAGATACTGTAAAATGTTCCACATTTTTGAGTGCAGCAGTTATCCGAGGCGGTAGAGATCAAAGCAAACTGCAGCCGGCTCGAGTGTGAGAGTAATTGCGCTGTAAGTGAAGGCAGGCAACCGATTTCTACTGGAGCAATGACGTTGCTTCGTTACTTCATTGACAGAGAAGAAAATGAGGTATTGAAAGTACTTTATTATTTCAAATCTATTTTTGTAAATGTGGGTCAATTCAGGGCTGCTGGTTCACTTTTGACCCACGACATTTTGGGGTTAATTTTGTGTAATATTTTTTAACGTTTCATAATAAATTTTATAATAGGTAGTTTTTTTTTACAAATGTATGTGTATAAAATTAATTGAAAAATCTTAAACAAATTGCTTTAATCAAATTATGGTTTTCAGAACCTTGTTCTTTTTTGTCTTTCTTTCAATCGATGCTCTGTCGTTACGGTCAGTTGTGAAAACTTTCAATATTTTTTTATTCAAATTAATTAAAAACACATTCCAATTATTAATTAATGATCAAAGACTCGGTCTTTGATAAAGAGCATTATATTTTCTCCGCTTTATAAAATGTTAATTAAAAGGTTTGAAGAGGAATTTCTTTGGGAATATTAATTGAGACTCTATTATGCGATAGTTGAATATCGGGGAGTAATTAAAAATATGAAAACAAAAATCACGTTCATTATAGTTGGCGATCGAGTAATTATTTTAAATAATTAATGCAGCCCAAGAATTTGAACTGTAAAATTTCATAACTGATTAAAAAGTGCGGGGGAGTTTCTTTCCCCTTTCTTCTCCTCCATATTAAAGCACCTTTATGAAACTGTGTGTTTTATCCTCACCATGAATCCAAATCAAGAAGGGTTAAGAGTGCAAAGTTATTTATCTTAAAAGATGTTAGTGTGATAGGTCGTAACTTGTAACAAAGTATTTTTCATCTGATACCTAATAAAAAACTAAGCTACGTAACACATTTTTAATTCTATAAACGTTTAAATAGCTCTTTAAAAGTTCTCGAGCCGGATACGGAACAGAAATTTCCTTCAAAGGACAAACTTTTCTTATTTTTAAAAAAAGAATATTATAAAGAAACTCTTCTATAAACGTTCTTTGCTGGACAGTAACTTCTTAATTATTAATTTTAGAGATCTTTAAAACTGCTAAGGAAACCGAACTTTAAAAAAATTTTCGCCTTTTTTTCGATTGTTCGAATGCCGTTAATTTTCATTCAACTAAGCCGGAAAAGGGGTAATCTAAGAAAAGCGTTTGTATGTTCATTATACTTATGTTTACTGCACGTCTAGTTCTTCAGGCACACTATAAAACCTAAATAGCCTAATATTTCTTAACGAATTTCAATGATTACAGATCCTGTAGGTGCTTTTTGCGTTGCGATCTATTCTTAGCAGCAACGCATCAGCAACAGTATTCATGAGAGTTCCTAACCTTTAGCAAATAACCTGTGAAGACACATTAAATGACTCATCATTTGTTGACTATTTTCATACAGAACCCTGCCCATGTAAATTACACTTGATTCTTTTTTGCCTTTATTTAAATGCTCAATTAAGCCGCTGCAATATCGTCGCTACAGCAAAAGCTAATTTACCTATCTGCCGTTTTTTCTCCCAGCTTTCTTGCTAAATTGATAGTTTATTTTGCAGCTCGAATATCTTAAGTGACTCCGAGATAAAGTATTCTACGACAGTATAAGAACTTAGTTACTTAGAACTCGTTAGTGAAGTTTTGTTTAAAAAATAGTTTGAGCCTTTGTAGATGAAACATTTGAACGCAGTGATAAGGCGCGTCCTTAGTGTGCTCATAAACGTTGTGTGTCATTATTTATTGTAGGGCTATGTTTGAGAGTCTTAACCTAATCTAGGTATACATTAATAAAATTTAAAGTTGGGGGGGCTCCGTTTGTCTGTGTGTTTGTAAGAGCATCACGTACAAGCGGCTGATTTGACAGAACAATGTATGAAATACATAAATAATCCTTAACTCGGTACGTTATTGAGGTTTTATTTAATTTAAATCAGTCCACTCTATCAAAAGTTATTAAAATTAAAAGTTTGTATGGGACTTTTCTAACCGACGTGCTTAGCCATATTGCGTAAACATACAACAGTACTGTAGTAGTTATTTATTTTAACCTAAAAGATACACCGAAGCGAAGTGAGGGCGGGTCCACTAGTAAATTAACTATATCATTACTAATGGTAATTAATAGAAATAAAACAACGCATCTGCAAAAATGGTCGAGTAATTTCTTAAGCGTGTCCGTGCTTCAGAGGGCACGTTAACACGTCGGTATCGGTTGGTACCGTTAGGTTGTCGGTCGGTAATGTTAGAGGCCTTGGGGAGATTAAAAACTTACGACACTTGAGTTAGACAATAACCCCTTCACCAATCCACACCAGCGTGGTGGAGTATGCTCTATGCCTCCTAAGAAATGAGAAAAGACAGAACTGACCCGAGATAGTACTGGGCCATTAATGGGTTCAACCCATATAGGTCATATTGACTCGGCATTTCCAATTACGGCAACGCTTGAAAAATTGTCACTGGTAGTCATAAATCCAAATTCAAAATTATTTATTCATAAAGGCATAGTGATTCATATAGGCATCAATAATACTGTTACGCACATTTTTTTAACTACCCCCATTTCGTAAAGATGCTTTCAAAAAGGAGACGGGGAAAGTTACTTCTGTAAACCTTTTTTTCTTTTACTCGTATCCATAGAAAATTACGATTTTAGTGAGTGTTAGTGTGCTAATACATTTTTTCACAAAATATAAAATAGAAGAGCTATTTTAGAAGCTTTCAAGTTTATTAACTTACTACGAAGCCCTCCTGTTTCCGAAGTTCCATTTAATAGCTTTCAATTAACTCGGGTTGGAGTATTGAGGCACTTTATTGGAGACTGAGGAATTTCGTGTTTTGTAGATAATATAATAAAGTATTTGAAACAAAATAAAGTGTAAAATATCTCTTAGTAACCATCTCATTTTTTCATCTTTGTACTGAACAGAACGTCTGTTTCACCAATGACTAATTTAGCTGCTTACACCTATTGTAATCGAAGGCCCCAGCACTAGCAAAAAAGGATAAAAATAATGGTCTATGCAACTCACCAAGTTGCTTCTAGTTTGAATAATACCAAACGATACCTCAAGGTAGACCCATCAGCTATGCACTTGATTATCTAATACGCCGTCCCGAGCAAAAGTAAGGGTACATCCAATCAACAATCACAGTTCTGCCCTCCATCTGCCAATAATCTTAGGCGCCGAGACAATGAAGTTGATGATGTCAAAATGAATTAATCCTACTTTTAGTGTAATAATAAATCAAGTCATTATGTAGTTAAAAAAGGGATAAGGTAGTTTTTTGGTATTAAATATAAATACCTACTTCACAAAAAGTTAGCAACAGATCAATCAGTTTATGAAAATTATTTACCCTTTAAAATTCAAATTGAAATAATTTATTTCGTCTTAGAAACTAATAGCTCTCATAACGAACGAAGCCTTCGAATTAGAATCTTTAATTTTATAATGGAAAAACATAAACAACTTCAATTTATTTTTATTCAGTCCGCTTATATTTTCTTAAGCTTAACGAATGAGTCTTAAAATGAAACAGTGATTTGAAAGAACAATTAAGTGAGCTCTTGTGGTAGAAAAACAGTAAACTACGTTGCGACGGCGAGCATTTTAGCGTTACTTTCATTACTGTCACTTAAGTTTGACGCTGTACTGGTTAATTTAAATAATGTAAAAAAACTTTTAAAGTAAGCTTTTATTAAATCTTGTTAGTAGCACGTCATGCTTATCATAAACACGTATTGTCATAGGGTCTGAACCAGTATACAAAATTTCATGTCCCTACTGCTAACCATTGAGGAGTTCAATCGTCTGGAGCAAATCCTGGCAGCAGTATCACGCCATGCTTATTATTAACACGCATTGTCATCGGGAATGGACCAGTATGCAAAATTTCAGCTCAATCAGATACCGGGAAGTTGATCATATTTAACTTGCAAGATTCCACCTTCACATACATACATGGCAAGTAAAATGAAAAGCTTATAATAAAAGCTTATAAAAAATGGGTATAGCTGTCATGGACACGGCGGTGTGTTCTACGTGAATACGTTTATGTCTCAGGATCTATGTAATTTACGTTGTAAAATAACCTCAAAATGGCGGTGCTTCCTCCTTCACCACGTGCAATTTTTCACAGTTCTCGCTTATTATAATTAATTCTTTATCCTTTAGTTATCCAGTGATATAATTTAATTTTGAAAAGTCTATTTAAAAAAATATTAAAACTAGTTACTTTATACTGGGCTAAAACGGCTTCTGGGCATATTAGATTCATTTAAGGAAGAAATTGCGTAGAATTAAAATATAAACTTGGTTTTTTCAAAAATAGTTGACATTGCAATCGTCTAGCATTTTCATAATATTTTTTTAATCCCTTACCGTCCACAATCCACAACCACATTGAACGCACATAATTTATATATTGGAAGTTAATATCCTATGTCCTGGAAATATCCTAAAAATGTCAATGTTACGCGACATAATTGATATAGAAGCCAAATAATTTTTTGAAGAGATCTAGTGGACTACAATATTAAGGAACTTGTCGAGCTATTGAGCACTCAAACCTGTATCATTAAGCAGAGTGCCCGAAGCACTAGAGCGCCTAATGACCGCATCCAAAGCACTGCTTCCATATTCATGCCGCGCCCGTGCATTAGGTAATTGATAGTGAAGCGCAGCGCAAGTGGTTTATTTCCCCATTTCCCCGTCTCCCCGTTTGCCATTTTAGGGAAAAATTCGGCTGGAGAATGCATGAAAAAATATTTGCAATTGCATGGGTAAACGACTTGTCGTGTTTCGGCTGGAGGATTGAGTGCTAGAGTAGACTATACAAGAGGCGACCATGGGGGGTTTTGAGAAGCTTCTTTTGACCAACAAGTGAAGCACATTTGTTTGATTACTAACTCATCATCATCACAAATCATAATTGTCCCACTGCTGGGACTGTCTCCTCTCATAATGTAGTACAATAGTTCACCATGCTGTACTAGTGCAGACTGGCAGACTACACACACCTTTGAGAACTTTATGGATATCTCTCAAGTGTACAGGTTTCCTTACGATGTTTTTCTTTCACCGAAGCAAGTTTACGCTTATAACTTTCTGAAAATAGAAGTCCGTGACGGGTTCGAACTCACTAACTCCTGTTCGCAAACCAATGTTCAAACCACTAAGCTATCACTATATAAAATAACTTTATAAGTAAACAGATAGTTTTCATTGAAAACACCGGGTTTCATTAATGTTGGGCGAATCCATTTAACCATTAACAATTCAACAGGCGACTGAGTGATTCTTCGTGTAGAATGTTTGGTGTGTCATGGCAATTAATTATGGATTTCTTTTACCCGATTGCGCTACAAAGAGAGTAATGTTTTTCGTTCGAATGTATGCATTAAAAGCAGTTATCACTTAATTACAAACAATAAGAAAAAAAAGCTCGTAAAAGTATCAAATGTGTTATCATGAACAATAAGTTACCTACTTTCATAGTATATTTTTTATTTAAAATATTATGCTAATTATAATTCCTTACATTAGTCGCTCAACATAGTACCTAGGTATTCTTTTTTTTTAGTTTACAATTTTATCCTTTCTAGACGTCGCCATATTCAATTTAATGTTCGTCATATTAAGTCACTAGCTTTTAACCAACGCACAATTAAGATGCTTCCAATAATCCTTATAGTCAAATTACGTTGAGTAGTTAAGAAATAAGAAAGTAACTAACTGATGAACTTTTATAAAAACCGAAAAAAAAAAAATTTTAGGAAGCAACATAAAATTAAATAAAAATTAATTGTAAAACCACACGCTTTTGTTATCATTGGCAACAGTATACAACTCCAATCTAAATTGCTACCAGACCCTGAACGGTACACAAAGAATCACTTTAGCGGTCGTCGCCTGAATTGTTAATATATTAAATGGAAGCCAGCCACCTAATTACTGAAACGTAGCTTTCTTTTAATTATAATGTACAGCTGAGTCGACTTTTAGGCTTTGAGGGCTTATGGAATTAAAACTTCAAGAGGATTAGGAGCTTGAGAAGATCTCTTAAACCGCTTTTTTGGACTTCTGTTTATTTCTCACTAGTGGACCCACCCTCGCTTCGCTTAGGGAAACCTAAGCGTACTAATTACGTCATCACTAAACTTATGTAAGACATATAAAATTTTAATATTACCTACCTAATCACTAAATCGTCTTACAATTGGTTAAAGATAGTTTATACTTTAGAATTCGTTTCTAGTTAAGTATAAAACTTCAATTCCAAATAGTTACCTACTTATTACGTCATCACTAAAGTTATGTAAGATAAATAAAATTTTAATACTACCTACCTAATCACTACATCGTTTTATAATTGGTTAGAGATAGTTTATACTAAAGAATTCGTTTCTAGTAAAGAATAAAACTTCAACTCTAAGTAGGTACCTACTTATTACGTCATCACTAAACTTATGTAAGAGATATAAAATTTTAATACTACCTACCCAATCACTACTTCGTTTTACAATTGGTTAAAGATAGTTTATAATTCAGAATTCGTTTCTATATCTATACTATCTATATCTATACTTCTATACTATACTATACTATTACTATTACCTTACTATACTTAATATATAATAATATATATTTTTTCGTTTCGGCGTAGGTTTCCCGAAGCGAAGCGAGGGAGGATCCACTAGTTAAGTATAAATCTTCAACCTACTTATTACGTCAATGCAATGCTTGTGAACTACTTAAGCAATAGTTTCATCAGTTTATTGAATTCAAGGGTTTAATATAACTAACTTTTAATTTTGATTGCAACATTTCTACGTAACTATTTATATTTTTAATCCTAACACAAAACGTACCAACCAGAAAATAAAGAAATAAATATGACTAGATACTTTAGTGCGAGAAACCTCATAAAATAACTGAATTTCGCTGGAGTTTTCTCAACCGTATCGTATACTTGCCGTTATTTTCGAATTTAACTTCCGAAAGCTCGACAAAGTCATGAGTCGCGAACTCATCGCGAAGTTCCTTAGCACAAACAATGAGAACTCATTGTGAGATGCTACAATAATTGCTTGGGGCTCATTTTTGAATGGACTGTGCTACCATTGGCTTCCGTTCACGCTAGGGTTGACAAAAAACCAAATCGATCTATTTTTAAACCCCGACGCAAAATGGGGTGTTATAAGTTTGACGTGTCAGTTGGTTGTGTCTGTCTGTGGCATCGTAGCTCCCGAACGGATGAAGCGTTTTTTTTTTGTGTTAATAGTGACTAATGTGCGAGTGTTTTTAGGCATATTTTTTGAAAATCGGTTGAGCCGTTTAAAATTTATAGGAGGTGAGATTGGGGATGAATAACCGAATGTCTGCAAAGTGCACTAAAAAAGAATTGATGACTTTATCGAGACTGTTCTTAGCTTCGTTTGATGATAAAATGTGTCGGTATTTTTTAAAATCTTAATTTAAGTTATTTTCTGTCATCGCTTTTGCCACAAATGGTCGCCTGCACTGTTAGAACTTCAAATCAATCGAGTAGTTAGTCAAGACTAGTTAGTAGGCTTTAATTAGTAAGATATATTATAATATTATGTTAAGGGGCTAAGATAAAGTTGTAATTCCTTTTAAATATTAAATTCGATTTAAATAAAATGTATTTCTTTGTTTTTAAAAATTCCTTTTTAAAAATAAAAACAATATAAAAATGCCTTCGAATGTAGGTAAATAAAACTTTTTAAAATGTTATCAGTGTAAAACAACGCGTCGTAATTGTGGCATCCCATTTTTTTCTAATCTACGAACGCTGTATCATCATAAAGTGGTATTATTCACCATTAACCCTAAAAATGTAACCCTTCATAGGCATAAAAAGATAATAATTTACGAAACATTTTTCTGGATTGTGCTACAAAAAAGATGACTCATATTTTACACGTCTAAATGAAATTATGAGATTTTTAACGAAAATGAAAAAATAAATTAGGTAGTGTGGGCGGTTTAAAACTACAGTTTAGTTTGATATTTTAAAAGCAACAGATTATAACATTAAATACAACCCTTGTAACATTTTAATACACTTAAACTTTCAATCGACAATCGAGAACAAATATATAACTAGCCATGAATGAATCACACTACTCGTGAAAAATTGCTTTGTAAAAAAAGGTATTTCCATGGAAACAGCCTGTATTAAAGGTTTGTCATACTAACAAATAATCTATATACTATTTTGAACTAATTATATGTAAACTAATATGTAATAATCTATGCCTCTTTTTATAAGCTAGTTTAAAAATTTAAGCAAAAAATTGGGAGCCAAATCTTAAGCAGAAATTTAATTCAATAAACTTTTACTGTACTAAATTTCATACATTTTTTAAATGAAAATAATATTGTACCTATTGGATATTAGTGCCAGGGCTGTACTTAAAGAGCCAAAGAGCAACGCGGCTCTAAAGCCACACTTTACAGACCACTGATTTGACGCAAAAAAAAAAAAACAAAATTGGACGAAATAAGACTGGGATAAAGTACGTCATTGCCAACCCTTGCTGGAGTTTGGCTACGAACAAAAGATTTGAACCTAGATGCCTCACGTTCTGTTGTTGTCTACAAAACGACCGCGGCCGGATCGGGATAAGAATACGTAAGTAATACTTACGAATAAAAACAATGGCCGCCGTTGAATGGGCGAAAAACAAAATGTTTTTATTTCCGATTCGGGAATGGACTTTAACTATCATGATTTATTGTTTAACCCCACTGTGCTAGACGGAGGGTAAAGTTTACGAGAATATATATGTAAATACTAACAGGAATAACATACTATGAATTAACGATAACTTTTATTCTAATTAACATCTATTGCTAACAGCACCTACTAACCAACTAACAGTCCCGTCTTAGTCCTACTCGAAGTTTGTTACGATGTCCATGGGCGGCAGGGGTTGGTGGCACTATCAGCTCGTACGCTATCTTAAAACCATACAAAATGTATGAAGGTATGTATGTATGTCTAATGACTTTATCACGCTCTACAGTCTAAACAGTTTGACAGATTGCAACATATAAGGTTTCCTTGGATTTGTCTCTATTGTGGAAGAGTATGGTATATGACATTTTATTTAACCCTCAATTTATAACAGTTTCTTTGCGTTTTTATTAAAATTATTATTATGTATCTTAAATTATGTTCTTTAACATCGAAACTGAAAACAATGTAGGGTTTACCTAATGAAGTATTAAAATAAAAAAATAATTTTCTAATCATTTTACTTTATAATTTCTTCTAATACCTACGAGTATTACTGTAGCAGACCTCGCAGTATTAAGTTTAGTTAGTTAAAACTTTAATTCCATATATATAAGTGTAAAAACTAAACGTCCAACTTCATAAAACTAATCAGAACTAAAGGAAGTCGTAAGCTGAAGTTTTTATTGAAATCGAAGAACTGAAGCTAAGCGAGATATTGGGATCAAGAGCTTCCATTTTTTCCTTCAACGGAGATATTGCCTCTTAAACTGCAATAGACACTGATACGGAGTATTAAATCCTACCTTGGTTGAGGATTCAATTACCCTTCTCAGGGGTGGGTAGTGTCCAGGTTCTGGTAATCCTTGCACAGACAACTTCACTACCTTCTTGATAAATACACTAATAACTTGGATTTATAATAGGAACAATATTTTGAACAATAAATCTTAAATATTAATAGTAATAACCCTATTTTAAACAAATGTTTCAGTACCAAGACACCATTCGTACTGAACCTGACAGATGGATTTTCATAACCCAAAGCAATTCCGAATAAATTCAAATTTCAAATGATTTTAATTCTAAATTTAGAAGAAAATCCATCTGCCAGCCAGGAATTAAACAACAATAATAATACAAAAATAAAACCTCGTTACAACACGTGATAGTAAACTCAAGTTTCGATAGATTATAATCCTTTTCATATTTTTAATTCCTTGATTTCAAAACGATGCAACCATTGATACAACTAACACGTAAACAATTAGTAATTATATTAGTAAAAACAAACTAGTAAACATTGAAAAAACATATCCGAATTTTTCAAATGGGTGTTAAGAAATCCGCGATGGATGAATTTTTCATAAAATTGTTCTTAATGTTCCTTTACCCTGTAGGACCTTTGTACCAAGCTTCATGTTTCAAGGTACTATATACATATATACTATAGTATAGGTAGGTACTATACTAATAAATAAAGCTGAAGAGTTTGTTTGTTTGAACGCGCTAATCTCAGGAACTACTGGACCGATTTGAAAAATTATTTTAGTGGAAGATAGTCGATTTATCGAGGAAGCTTAATATAATATCACGCTAAGACGCATAGGAGAGGAGCAGCGAAAAAAATTGTTCCAGAAACGGGAAAATTGCGCGGGCTGAACCGCCGGGTACTTCTAGTAAAAAATATATAGCATGTCATTTTCTGTTTAGGCTGTAGGGCGTGCGAAAGAAATGGACATACATACATACATACGCTTGAAAAAATATTCCTGCCGTGTTCAGGTAAAAATAATTAAAACTTTTAACACGCTAAGTACATTTAAGTAAAAGTAACGTTGCGATGTTCTAGAAAATAATTGACTAAAATTAAGCAGAAGACAAAATACGTCTTAGTTAAAGTTTGAGAACCTGTGATCTAGATCTTGTCAGAAGGAAACTAAATTAACAAACTTGAGTAATATTACTTCAGGAGCAATAGTTTAGGAGAAACACATTCAGTCCTAATTTAATACGAAGCCCTAAACGACCCTTTTGGCGTACTTCCAACATTTAGTTAAATTATTTTGCTGTGTTTTCTTAACTTTAATTATATTTCACTTTTATGGGGTAACGTTTTAAGGGAATTATTCTTAGCAGGCCAAAACATGATAGCGTTACTTAAGAAACCATTAATTGTAACTAAAAAACCTGCTTTGGTCGAAATTTGACCATAATTAATTACATCAACGTAAATTGCGATAACTACACCTAAGCTTCGGTTTTATCATTTTCCAACAAATATAAAAATTTGGAGTATTTGAAACGATTCGTTCGATTTAAAACGTTATTTGAAATCAGTAAAAATATTCGCCGCGCAAACCATTTATGAATGAGACACGGTATTTCAATTACACTCAATTCGTTAAATGTGGAAATTTTAAATCAGAACATTCGTTCTTTTGCTTCTAAATCGCTGTAATCGTTTCGTGAAAATATGTATATCTGGCCAGTATCCTACTAATATTATAAATGTGAAAGTTTGTAAAGATGTTTGGATATTTGGATGTTTGGATGTTTGTCCCTCCTTCACGCTCTAACCTTTGATCGGATTAAGCTGAAACTTGGTACACAGATAGTTTGCATCCAGGAATAGGACATTTTATCCCCATTATAGGTTCCCTTGGGATAAATTCAATATTTTTTAAAACTACTCTTCTGCGGGCGAAGCCGCGGGCGACGTCTAGTTTAATATAAATAACGTAAAATCTGGTTTTTGAAAATCTTTCTTTTCTTGAGAACCAAGACCTTAATAAATAAATAACATGGTAGGTAGTTAAATTCTAGTAATAAAATATTAAAATTATAAATAACAGAAAAATAAAATCCCCATTCGAAATTTTTTTTTGAGAATTTGGTGATAAATATTTCTAACCTATATTGTAGTAAAGTCTGTATTAGTCTATCTATTAGTTAAAACAAAAAAGACTATTTTATTTCACGTCTATAAAAAAGAAAATTGTTGCCATAATTACCTACGTTTAAGCGCGTTTAGGGAAAACCCACAAGAGTTATGACCATTATTGTTATGGCGCGGATAAAGGCAGGGGTTAATGAACCCTTGAGGCCAGTTTTCCTTTCCAAGGATTTCTTAAGATGCCTCCGCAAATAAAGCAGAAAAGGACTCCAAATACACAATGCAAATCGTAAATCTCAACAAGAATACTCTGTGGAAAAAAACGCAAACTCTCGAGTAATATCTCTGTGTGGAGAATAATAAATAAGTTGAATGTTATTAAAAATCAAGTCAATGAAATGAATATAGGAATACAAATGATTATAACTCCATTGTCACGCTTAACTTATGATAATTTTGTCTAGTATTATCTTATTTTACACATTAGTATCTTATTTTACACATTAGTTTTCTGGCTTTCTTATGAAAATTATCACGATGTCCATAGAGTGTAGGGAAAAGTGGCACTGCAGTCCATGAAAAAGGAGTTCGTAAAAAAATTTGCTAACCAGACAAAATTTCGATAAAAATATATCTAGGGAAAACTTCGAGATTTAAAAAATATATTTGCAAAAATATTAGATTTAAGATAACGAGACGAATGTAATGTTACGTATATAAAATACAAAGTCGCAAAATGAATTTAATTTCAAACTTATTTAAGCTATTATTAATAGATACTACTCAAAACATTGTTCAACACTTGACACAATAGTACTCCTAACATGATAACAGATGTCGCTAGTGAGAAATTTCCCTGCTGCCATCTAGTAGCTAAGTAGAAACACTGTGCAATGCTTCCTATCCCTTTTTACTGACGCTTTTTCGTTTCATCGACTTTCAAATTAGTAAAGAAAATTATAATTACTTACCTACTAGATACTGCACCGAGCTGTGCCGCCTAATGCAATCGATCAATCAAAGTCCTATACAATATTCTCTCACTGACCTACTTAAAAGCTGACAGGATTATTGATGCTTTTATAGAGTACCTACTTGTTTTATAGCTACGTAGTACAAAAAAAATGGAAATTTTGTATACAAATTATTTAAAGAAGTTTCTCTCAATGTTCATACTCGTATCAACCTAAGACCAAAAAGTATATAAACTATGTCTTCAGAATAAAAAAGTGAGGTCAATCTTTTATTTTTTTTACTATTTGACATACTTAAAAGATTACGGCCTTCCAAACAATGTTCCGAAGGAGTCTATACAATTTATAGTCTGAGGTATAAACATCATCCGATCGTACTCAAAAAAATATTATTATCTACTAAAGATTGACCTTATTGATTTATTATTACGTATCTTTTAAACACTTTAATGAAATATGAGTTAGAAAGAGTCACATGTATTCGAAACTGACATTCCATTCATTATCTAAAATTAACGTTGAGTTAAGTTTACTTAAAAATACAAGCAGTTAATCCCGAATGCAACCGCAACTGAAAAATAACAAAGCTAAATATTTAATTGCAAAAAGTTTAACAACCAAACAGTTATTTTGAATGTTTTACCGCTTGTTGTTTTAGTTAGAATTTAATATCGATCGAACAGTTACGAGAGTCCGAAAAGTTTGAAAACGGAATGGTGCTCCATTTACCATTTCCAGAGTAAAATTAATTAGCACGCCGTACTTACTTCCGAAAACCGACAGAAAATAATGTAAATTAATTTCTATTTTCGTTAAAAGGAAATGTGTTTGGTTTATTATTGTTTGGATGAGTTAGGAGAATAGATGAACTATTTTACATACACAGAGTTTTGTTAGAATACAATACAACTAACATAAATTTATACATATAATGTTTTTTTTACTATACATTATTTAAATCTCAGACCAAAAAATGAATAGACGGAGTCTTCAGAACAAAAAAATTAAGTAATTTTTTTTTTCTTTTTTTACGATTTAACGTATGTCACAGAACACGGCCTGTCGAGCAATGTACCGGGAAACGTTGTTATTTGATAAGAACTCGGACTTTTGTTTTTTTTACTACGCTCAGTTGTTCTGAAGTCCCAGTCTATATATTTTTTCGTCTGTGATTAAAATACATATCGTATTTCAATCCTACAATGAAAGCGAATCTTACGACACCACATACATTGAAAAATGTCAAGCCGTTTTGGCCTATACACACGTGCCAAAGATATGGACATAATAATGTATACATACATACATATATGTTAGATACATACATACGCTCGAAAAACATTACTCTTTTTATCGCAGTCAGGTAAAAATAAAGCATTATTTATGTGTAACAATTTTATTGTAGAAAATGTGTAGACAAAATAAATCCGTAGCACTTAGCGTAGACGCCGCGCTACGATATGCTACGCTGCTACGCTGCTACGTTGTACGGCAACACAGAATTCAAAATTCATGCGCCTGAAGTATCTTTTGAAGCAATCTCTAGAGCGTAATCTATTTTAGTTTGCCGGGATTGAAGTCACGATTAATCACAAAGTAACTAAAAAGTTATAGTATCTTTGTTATTACCTGTGGGAGTCAACGAAATAAATATTAACTTTATAACCATTTTTAGTCTATGCTACGGATCTCTCTTAAAAGTCCAATTACCGCCCCAAAAAGGTAATAACCGGAAAACAGTTTAGCAAAACGGACTTCTTTTCAATATGTTTATGTCCTCCATGAAAACTAGAAACTTACATAAATTTTAATATTGCAAGACTCACGACTTTCGGACACTTTATCCGGAAATGGTTTTGTTCCCACGGTATAACAGGTTGAACTTACAATGAATACTTGCAAACTCCTAGACGTGATAGTACCTGAACTGACACACATTTTATCCCGAGGTATACTTTTGTTCCTATGGGATATCAAACGTGGGAAGCAAGAACAAGCCACTAGCTCCTTATACAGTTCTCAAAGGTCTGGGTAGTCTGCCAATCTACACTTGGCCAGCGTGGTGGACTATGGCCTATAGATACTACATTATATGAGAGTAGATCCGAACCCAACAACGGGTTGGTAATATCTTATCTTCAACCAAAACACTCACTCCAAGACAAATTTCTCTTCGCATTAAAGAACCTTCTACGTAACAAATAGTACAACACTAATGTTTTATAGTCCGTAACAATCTCGTATGGGGTAGTAACAAAGCTAATACACTCGGAATGGCCCATTCGCGGCTCGCGTAAATCTTTTCGATGTGCCGTACAGTACGTGGTACAGTAAATTTAGAATTTCGATGTATTTGCGATCGGAAAAAGATAGATAAATATACTTTCCGACACTATAATCGACCATTCTGTATGTGTTCAGAGTCGCTACGCTTGCAATTTGTAAAGACAAAATTCAAGAGAGTACCAAAAATAGTCGACTTTTCTTTTTTTTTTATTGTCTCCGGGAGACGCGAGGAAAAACGCTCATGCTTACGATACCAAATCCGGCTGCTAAAGTTATGTCAGACTCTGTCCTGAAGGGCAAACCTACTGACTAAAATGACCCCGCATGAGCCTATGGCCTGGACGGCCTCACAGTCTTCATCGGACGCGACCTCGGTGGAGTGACGAGGTGCGTATTTAAAAATAATTCCTTTCGACTCTTATAGCAACTACAAAGAATCTCATTAGCGCGAGTCACAAGATGGAACAACGCCATCTAGTGTTAAACTAATATTAATACATTGAAAATTATTATAGAACGTCAAGCAGCATGACATAGGCTAACGTAATTTTCATGTTTCAAGTATTAAGTATAACAAGTACTTACGGACGTCGGAATCGAGTTACCTGTACTATTATTTAAACTAGATGACGATAGAAAGTGGTTTTAAAAAACAAAATAAAGCAACTACAGCGCTACATCCATTAACTCCCAACTTACTAAGAGACTAGTATTAATGCGTTCATATCCCATAAATCTTCCGCGCCCTAATTCTCACTCGCTAGTTTGCACTACTCCTTTATTTTGAAATTTCTGTCCAATGCCTCAGAATAGGAAAGTTTCAAAGAATCTTGAATTAGTTTTCAATAGAAATCCCTCGATGTGAAAATTTTGAACATTCCGAATTTATTTTTACAGGTTTACAGTTTTGTGTATCTTTAAGTTTCAACTAGGGGACCCGCCCTCGCTTCGCTTTGGAAAACCTATGCCGAAATGAAAGTTAAAAAAAGTAGTCTATATTACTTCTTATTACATCAGCTATCCGTCAGTGAAAAGTCCGTCAAAATCGGTCCAGCCGTTTCAGAGATTATCCAAAACAAACAGACAGACAGATGGACAGACAGACTAAAAATAAAAGTTATTTTGGTATGTGTACCGTGTAGACACTTCAAGTTTATTTAGTTGTATAGAGTGTAGTATAGAACATTATCATAAAAAAGTGATTTTTTCAATATCATAAAATTATTCGTGTCATAAAATTTTTATTTATTCTTGAAATTAGGAAGAAATAATTTTTTGCAATTATTTAATTTAGGTTCGTTGTTATTTATTTCTTATAACATATTTTGACAGTTGAAGTTTTTGTTTTTATAATTATTACTATTTTGAAACCGTAACTTTAGTTTATCAGACATTCAGCCGCTTGATATGTCATTATTAATCCACTGCTATATAACCTAATGGATTAACATAGTCCATTGAATTAGTGCTAATGGATACATGTGATTTATCATGTAGGCTCTTGAGATATTCCCACATGACCATTGTTTAGGAGGTATTTACTTCAGTGTAGCGTTCAAGATGCTTACAAGTCCTTTCTACGTATAAACGCTCACAATACCTACACATTTTACGTATGTAAATAAAATAAATAAACGCTAACACACTTCCCTGTGTCGCGGGTGGCATGGACAACACAAATAACACATCACTAACACCCATGACCCGAGAACAAACGTTTATCTGTCACATACATATCTGCCCCGTTTGGGAATCGAACCCGGGACCCTTCGCTTCGCAGGCAGGGTCACTACCAACTAGGCTACGGGTCATCATTTTGTTGTGTTATCCAAGTATCCATGTTCCAAATGGAAATCAATTTCATTACTCTTATATCTAAAGTTGTCGGCCATTTATATTGCTTACATGTACTAGAGTTAATTTGTTTAGTTACTCACAAATATGTAACTATAGTAACAACTTTCCAATCGCGCAATGACTAACTTACACTGAAACCTAATTACACTGAAGTGCCGCTTGAAAACTCTGAAACGAAAGCTATTTAATTAAACAGCCAGAACTTTGAATCCGGGCTTGGTGAACGGTACGCGGAGTTTTTATTAAGCCTTCAAGCCGGCCTTCGATCTATATTTGACAAAATAAAACAGAACAACATACTATGGAAATGTAACAAAGTTTAAAAATGTTAAACATATTCCCAAAAGCTAGCTTTGTTTTCTACTATATCTGTATTGTCGACTGAAATAATACAGCGTAAAAAAGTACTATAATTAAAAATAACAGTTGCGCATTCAGTTTTAAAGTTGCCAATAAAATTAGTTCCTAACTGCAATATTAACTTAAAAAACGAATTAACATGTTATCAGGTCATTATTTATTTCCTGATAAAGCTATACAACGCTACAAACTGAGCCCCTTAATAGAATTCCCTGTGTCGTGATTGCCATAGACATACCTGAGAAAAGTCACCGACCAAACTGCCTCGCTAGGAATCGAACCTAGAACCGTTAAAACAACGAGAATGGTTACCATGATATGATACAACAAACAATTTTGTTGAAAACAATAAATGCGTTTTACAGGATAAAGTTTTCAACCCTTTTAGGTGCCCTCAAACCCTTTCAACTGATAGAATATGAAATGGAGCAAGATTACAGTAATTTATCAAGTACATTGGCCGCTTTCTTATCGTTGGGATAATAAATGCTGCCATAAAACACCATAAATCTCTTTTAAGATTAAAATGTAAATGACCTTTGCGGAATTAATGGGACCATTTTTGTTTTAAGGACACAGTACATCCAAGGAAAATAATTAATCACTTAATTTTCAGTGGAAAATTCGGACACATTTCAGTACTTTATTGGGTACTAAATATCATTTAGAAATTAGAATCACACGGGCACTTACGACGAGTCTGAGATTTGACATGGTGAAAGTTTACGTGGGAAAAAGTGCGAAAAGGAAATTTTGGTTTTAAATGTTTCATTTAAAACAACCCATCGTACTATACTTTGTTTGTAACACAGACACACTCAAACGCAGGTCAGACGATAGGCTATATTGACTGACAGATAAAGATGACATTGGCATGTCAGCCATGAATGTCAAACGTGTCAATAGTCTATTGTTTGACTAAATCAGTTATGGTCGGATTTTCACCGGAATTGGGTCATATTGTATTGATATTGCAGATGATTAAAATACTCATATAACGTTAGTATTTATACACTTTTCCACACATACATACACACACAGGCTTAGTGATGATATACGTAATGTATACACACGGTATACTCACACAAATATACACAGAGTTGCTCCGATATAAAGGTACAACATAAAGGCATAACCATTTCTCACCAATGAATAAATTTCCAATTGAATCACATATGTTGCAGTTAAGACGCGCAATCAGGTTGTTTACAAAGTGCCTAGTAGGTATATAAGCGTTCTGCAAAATCGCGAGGAAAATATTCCCTCTTACACAGAAAAGTTTTACAAGATCTTTTATCACGTGCAATATAATATCTTCGTTTTTACAGCTTTTTGTATCTATGTCACTCATGATAAGGATTTTGAAAGCACTGGCGTAGTTTGTTTGAACGCGTTAATCTCAGGATCTACTGGGCCGATTTGAAAAATTATTTTAGTGTAAGATTGTCACGCTAAGATGAATAGGAGAGGAGCAGCAATAAAAAATATAGCGAAAACGGCAAAATTACGCGGGCGGAGTCGCGAGCCATTGCTTGTCTGATATAAGAAGATAATGACACATACGAGTAAATGAAGTCGATTTTAGACACTTTAATCAAAGACCAATTTTACATTGCAGCTGTGACGCATCTAAGGTATACGAGATTTTTTCACACTCTTCCCTTTGAGAAAGTTGCGTACAAAATTTATTTCCTGCCTCTTATTTATAGGTGTAAGGGTATTTTTGCATGGTTGAACAGGTTCACTACCTTTATCCAGAAAGGTATTGTCAAAAAAAGTCCCTTGGTTACAGTTATTTTGTGAGTTTTTGTGTGACTTTTTTGAATTTAGAACGTGCTTTAATTTTTTAATCTAAAACTAAAATCCGTTGCATAAATTCGAATTATAGAATATTATAAGAAAAGTATACGAAAAGTATTTAGTATTTATTGTGATGCAAAAACGCACTGCTAAAAAATCAAAAAATATTTTTAACCTATGTCACTTCCATGAGTTCATTGACAACTCACATTTTAAACTCTGTCAAACATTTTAAACTGTAGAGCATTTCAAATAATAAACATACATACTCTTGAAAAACATTACCCGTTTCGCAGACCGGTAAAAGTTGTCTATTCCACTGAAACTCGTACTTCTGAAAGAGTCCTAATTCAAATATAACTCACGCACCTATATAAGCAAACCGCTATACAAAGTTTGGTGTAAGTATACCGACTTCGTATACTCGGTTACTCAGTCGGAATTATCAATAGGCTTACTGCTTTTAGGAAACATGTTTCTTACAATGTTTCTTTCAACCAGCTTTAAGAATAACGTAGAGATACTTAAAGAAATGGATATGAGTAATGTAAGTCCTGTATTTTAGATTGAAATCATTAAATAATATTTGATTAGTTGACTAAAATTGTCGTGTAAACGGCATTTTGAGACTTTCGTATTTTTATGAAATTTCTATATCTACTACATATTTGCTAGAATTAGCAAATTCTCGTTAGTTACACAGACAATCGCGAATTAGACACGGAAATTAATGTACAAACTCATTATTTTTGTCATTAAACTACAAATATACGTTTTTTTATTATTGAATGTAATGTAATTATTTTTAAACTTCAACGTGTAACTAAACTGAAGGTCTTGTTATAAAGTCGGACTGACAAGGAACAGTTCCTATAAAAAGTCAATTTCCCTTCACGTTACAGAACCCGTAAAAACCTTTTCTCGTTGTCCACTAGTCCTTTTATATTCAAAAACCCAAACAAGTAACAAACAAAACTAAAGTCGACTTCAGAACTTCCAAGAAACCTCATCGAAAGCCCATTTCGACCCCTCACAGATAGTTTTCTATCCGAGGCAACGGATAAAAATGTTCAATCTAAAAGCATGTAGTGGCGCAACTGGAGTATTGTACGCGGAATCAGTCCAGTAAGATTTATAGCCAGCGTTCGTATCCGCTATCCATTCGAAACCTTTTAAATTTAAATGCTGTAAAGCGCCAACGCGAAAGTTTTACAACGGAGCGAAATTCAACGCTTTTGTTTAGATATTATTGCGGTTTATACTAAAAAGATTTAAGTTTGTTGAAGTTTAAATTTCAATTCGAAATCATTGTATCTTACTAATGTTATAAATGAGAAAGTTTGTGAAGATGTTTAGATGTTTCGGTTTTATTTCACGCGTTTGTTGTGAATTTGAAGTTTGGTCAACACATAGAACATTTTCAAGAATAGAATATGAAATAGATTTTATCCCGATTACAGTAAAAGCAATTAAGGACCTTGCATAATTTGATGACAAGGGAACCAATAATCCAATAATAAATTAAATTATTAAGGTCCCTTTAAAAGCTACGTCGCAATCACGAAAACCAATAAGTGTTAATAAATTGAAGTCGAAACCTTCAAAATTGTTAAAATAGAAATGTTTTCTGCGAAGGAAGCAGCTCATATTTTCTTTAAAATCGCTAACGGAACGTATGTTGAAGCAATAACTTCTGTATTGCTTACTGCGGGGACATTTGCTACATCGGTGGTTGCTACACGGGTTTATTTTTACCATTTCATCAAGAAATGTAGTGGCCCCAAAGGAATACGAAGGGCCCCAGACATAGCAGTGACGAGGAGTTTGGCTCTAAGCAAAATATTACGTAAAAACATTGATACTTTATTTATCACCTCTGTACCAGTGTGTAATCAACTACGAAGGTAAGTTCAGATGAATATTAATTTGTCATAAAGATTTTAAAGACCTAAAGTCAAACTATTTGTATAATAACACAATATAACTTTAAATAATCAAAATAATAATAAATGTGTTACTTAAATAATTTTTCAATTGCGTAAGGATAACGAAATAGAGAAATTATTAAGTTATTATTAGTAGTTCATTAATTCACTTGATTTTAACGTTAACTTTAATTTACTGTCAATTGCTTATAGTGCTATAATTATTTTATGTGAAGTCGCTTCAAAGAGCTGTTTTCACACATTTCAGCTAAGCTAAATGTGCTCAGCTCAGCTATTCGCAACATTTTGTAAATTTCAAAACTGCAGTTACTCGCCATATTTCGCAGTGAATTTATAGTTGACACGCCATAACACAAAAGTCGCCCCGTGTGAATCTGAACTAAGATTTACGTGAACCGCGAATGGCCCATTTCATCTGTATACATTAAGTTTGTAACTTCTTTCTGGAAAATCCTTTTATAATACAATGTTTAGTTTTATTTTTACACAACTGCACTAGAATGAGTTATGTTTTCAGAGCATATGTATGTCATAATGCATAAGTATAATTACAATGCATATATGTTGTAATCCGTCAAACCGTCTAAGCCCTAGGGCGTGATAAAAAAACGTACATACATACACACACACATACAAACTCGTACGTACGCTGGAAAATCATTATCCTCTTTACGCAGAATTAATTTCAAACTTCAAATTTCGTTCCAACTTAAAATTTAATCAAGGCACAAAACGGAAATAATAAAGCAAACTTCAAACATCAAATACTAGCAATTGGCAATACTCTAACTGTTCCCACCGTCATAAAAGATTATGGATCGAAATTTTCCTCGTAAATTATCGCGGCCATTACGGCACAGATGTAGCCCGGTCAACACTTTTTATGACTACTATTTCGGTGACTTCAAATACTGTAAAATCGGACGAGCAAAAACATTTTGAAGTTCTTCAAATTTTGAAGCCATTTTGTTTTACCACCGATTTTTTTATGTTAATACTTGAAGGATTATGCTTTGGAGTCCTTAATGTGAAATTCGGCATAGTTAAAGTTTACATTGATAAAAAGTGCAGAAAGCCAAAATGTACATCTACTATGCACTAATATTTATCTTGGCTAAAAAAACAAAACCCACACTACCACACAGACTTTGACACAGATACGTCACCCACACACATGAAATGAAAGACCCTGATGACAAATACTTGACATTGACGTGCATAGGCGTATTTTTGATAACTACGTGAAAAAATGAATTTGAATCTAGAAAAGCAAAAATAACTAAACCGATAAAAGAATAGAACCCCAATAAATTGTGGTAACTTTGACTACAAAGCCTTCGAAATCTAGCGGCTTATCGCTAAACCAGTCCAGTCCATACATAAATCAATCTTTTGCGGTCCCCCGCTCAACATATGTCTGTCGCCACTTTGACTAATACTGAATTGTGTCCATTCTACATATATCTTATTTAAACCTTTCTGATCGGAGGGTCTAATATTCTTTGTAAGATTTTCATCTTTAAACATTTTTGGTCGCTAAAATATTCTTCAAACTGTAAATTCTAATTGAAATGATTAAAGTATGTCGTCTTTGCAGTTAACACGTTGAGTAATTAAAGTCAAAATCTTTAGCAATTAAAAATAAATTGCAAAATAAAATCAATTACAATAACGTCTTTGTTAAGTAATTGGTTCTTAATTTAACTGTGTCTGATTCCATAGCATCATTACCACAGGCAATTTTTGGTATAGATTATAACTATACTTGGATTTTAGTTTAGTTAATCACTTATGTTTCTTTAATACTAGATTAAACAAAAACTGCTAAAGGAAAGCTTGCTCTCTCACTCTTGTCTTCGTACTAAAGTGAGACAAATAATTCGTATAGATTAGTTCCAATCTGTATATCTACAATTAGCTAACCTGGAACTAAAGTGGTCTACTTAAGATTTTTGGCTATGAGCATTTTTGGACTTAAAAGCAATATTTGAACTTAAAAAACAATAAATTAATCCACGTAAAAGTGGTCATAAGTATCATCTGTCACCAAAGTAAGGTTATCATTAAAATACCACTTTAGAATTTAATTGGTTATTTAAAATAGACTTTAAACGCGTTTCGTTCGATAACTTTATTTTGTATCATAGACCACTTTAGTTCCAGGCTAGCCAATTTATATATCTCTCAACATATATGCCTATTACCTTCTACGTTATGCATCGAACCTGATGGTTTTCCCCTCACAGTAATAACAAGTGCGGAACCCGCGCTACATCTGTTCGCAATGGTTGTGGTAATTTACGAGCCAGAATTCGGTTTTGCTCCCATTTGCGATATTCTACGCGGGAATAGATTTAGACAAGCACTTATTTCATACATGTTATTTTGCAAGTTAGGGTCGAAACGATAAGATTTTAAAAAAATGTATGTAGCTTAAATTGTACATTATTATGTAGAATTTAAATTTCATTCTTAACTTCATACTTTAAATTATTATCTACTCATAAAATTAAATAAATAACTAACTAATAAAATAACCCAAAATAGACCAGGTAAAATTAAAAAAAAAGTTGGAGCTTGTAGAACACAAATTGCTAAATTAGCAAATTAAATGTAGGTAGATATAATTTACAAATATAATTTTATCCTTTTCATAGCCGGGAATAAATGAGTAGCAATATTTTGGGTGCATATTCTTATAGACATTGGTTTACCGAGGTTACCGAAGGAGGAGTTACTAAAAATATTATAATACATCAGAATCGAGTAATAAATATTCGAAGTTCTTAAGGATATTTTACTTACACAAAGTCATACAAAACTTCCGAATCGGAATTACCCTAGTGCTTAATTTGATATCAATTTGCTGCTTTTTACTACCAATATTACATCGACCCTCAAACAGTTCGAGGAAATGTGGCAAAATCCGTGTTCTTGTAATTTATCGGTTGCGAACAGCTGCAGAAGACGGTCCCGACATTTTGTTACTCGTTAACTATTGTAACCACTACCGGTTTAGTTGTTAAATCTTTTTATGGAAACAGAAAGTTCCCACTTCCGTATGAACGAGATTACTGCATCAACCATCAGTGATAGTCTAGCCGGATAATAACCTAGCGATTCGAATATAGTCAACTGAAACGGGAGGATTCACTTAAAACCCTGAATGAATCTGAATTTCAAAGACTTCGTCCATATCCGAATTAAAAATGTTTTATGAAATGCCTTGAAAAAGAAAACATTGTGAGGATACCTACAGTGGCTTGACTGTATCATAAAAACACTTAATTGACCTCTGAATTTCAAAAACTTTGTCCATATCCGAATTAAATAATGTTTTATAAAATGCCATGAAAAAGAAAACATCGTAAGGTTACAGTGGCTTAACTGTATCATAGCCCGTGGAAAGTTTCTGGGATGTGGCCCTATCCTAATATTATGCTCTCAGACTGGGAGACTTTCGCAGCTAGGGCCCCATGGCATTTCGCCATATTCCCATCCCATTATTATGACACTGCATACAAACCTGATGGATCCCCATAAAGTTCCTCAAAATTTCTGAAGCTCTAACGTGGTCGAACCAAGCCTACGGTAGAAGAGTTATAGGTGATTTTAACTTTTAAACTCATGAATTTTACGGAAAAAAGGCTTCCTTCCATATCAGCAAAAAAGAACCCAAATGAGCAAAAATATATGAAGACTTTCACCAAAAACAATATATCATATTCGGTCGTAATCCGTCGACTCTGCCGCCATTATAAGGCGATGTATCATTTCTATAGTGTGCACTAGACATTAAAAGGGTCTCCCTGATGGATGACCCTACAATATGTCATTCATCATTACTAGGAGTTCATGTGGATATCGTTACAACATAATACGGTTATTGTGAGGATATTTCCATTTCTTGACCATAACTTGGTATTGGTGATGAAGCGATCATACCTCAGCAAGTAACGTCACTCTTAAGGGATCAACGAAGTCAAGCATTTGCAAGTGCAGTCGGAAAGTTTATGGATAACCATTAGTGGCAAAATTTCTTGAGCACTTGAGTGCTTCAGAGGGCATGTTAAGTCATCGGTTCCAGTTGTTATCGTTAGATGAGAACCATTAAGCCATGTTGGAAGTATTTGGGCAGCATAAAAACTTTCGACACTGGGGTTAGCCACTAACCGCTCCGCCAATTCAGAGCAACTCTGGAGTAGGCCTCCTTAGTTATAAGGAAAGACCTGTGCTCAGGAATGGGCTGTAAATGAATTGGAGCTAACTAGGGTTTGGTGACTATCCCGGCTCGGAATTGAACCCGGAACTTCTCTCTTCACAGCCTCAACCACCTAGGCTACAGGTACTGGAAGTAACGCTAAAACACAGCGCTAACAATGTATATTTAAATTCATATCTGCAGCGTGCCATTAAGCCCTAAATTACACCATTCATTTGAGCCGTAGGTACATTAAACCATTTCTGTATTCCGGAGTCATCACGGAGGATAAAACCATTATTACGTAAAAGAAACATGATAAACCGGCACAGGGACGCCCATTAAGTACGACAAGTACAATTAAACAGAAGATAAGCGTTAAATACTGCCCTTAAGGGGCGATTCCATGGGACGCGACAAGCGACAAAGTCAGCGACAAACTGTCGCAACTTTAGACACTAAGTAAGTTACACATGAAAAAGAATCCGACATATTGAGTTAGTGCAAGCGATTTCCAGGCGACATTTTAGTCGTGTATCACAATTTATCCAGAATAAATAGGATACTACAAAGCTACGCAGTCTACCACCAAGGCGCGGCGGCGGTTAATACCGCTGTCAGTCGCAGACTTGTCGTATGTCGCGTTTTACGGAAACACACCTTAACAGACGATAAGCTTTAAATACTACCCTTAGCGTGCTCGTTGTAGACACCATGAAACTCACGCTCAAAGGGACATTTTCTGGAAGGGACATTATTCATCTCATACACGATTCGCTCGTAAACCAACAATCATGAAATTACTTTTTTTTGGGACCTGATATTTTTTTATGACGACTAATTTGCTAAATAACTACTGTGTTCATTCTACCAAAAATGTTGTTAAAATGCAACTGTTACTTTACTGGCTCATGTCAAGATTATAGAATTACATTATGGTCACGGATAGCTCGGGAGATAAAGTAATTGACCGCAAAGTTCGTATAAATACTTTTTATTTAAGACCCTTTCCAAAATTAAATTCGTATCTAAAATTATACTCTTCTACATTACAATGTTCAACGAATATTACATTGCATAAAACATGAAGTTTCATTTAACTTATTTTACAGTAATTTTGGGCTGTAGAAAAAAAAATTACTTACTCGACGCACAAGCTCAACCAAAACATTAGCTTCCTTCTGATACAGTCGGGCAAAACTAAAATCGTGAGTACCCTTGTTTTGAATATTTTAGATGCTGTCATGACATAGGTTTAAAATTTTAACGTTTAAAATCATTTTGCATGCATGCCGAAATGTAAACGAACATTATAAATTCTCCTTTGCAGTAAAATACTTTGAAATACGTAGTAATGTTTTATGAGGCTACAGCTTGCAAAGCGCTTTATTTACTAGCATGAAGATAAAATATAATTTAAATTTCAAACTTTCAGGTTATCGAACACAGATTTGGTAAAACATCGCTTTGATAACCTATGTTGCAAAGCTGAAATAGGGATAGGAAACATGTTCGAATTTGAAAATAAAATTTAATTTGAAATTAGCTTTTGCAAATACTTTTCAAATGTCAAATAACGCCATTATTAAGAAAGAATTACTAATAGTAAAAAATAAACCTGAAAGCAAAAAAATTGGGAGGGTATAATTATATTTTTTTATGCTGGGTTTTTTATTTCTTTTAAATTAAAATTAATGAACTTATGCCAGTTTATAATACTATTATTAAACCTCTAATAAACCTTTCTATAATAATTCAGAACCTCATTAGAAGTATATTTCGCAAGTTCCAAAGTTGACAACACATTGGAACTTTTTACTTAGTATATTTCTTTCTTAAACTAACTTCCAACTCTAATATTCGTCTGGCTTTGTTATTGTTACGCTACTTGTTAACTGAATTATTTATATACAAGTTGTTAACGCGACGTGGTCTGCTATATTAGACTTCTGTTTCCGTTAAAAGAAAACTCACTTGGCAAACTTTGTTTTCAAACTTCGCTTTTTTATCAAATAAAAACAATCGTGTTTGACACAAGCCGTCATTAAATTTTTTAACCAAAATGTTTTGTTTGTCGAACTTCAAAAAACAATAGTAATTTTCCCTTGCGGTACTTCGGTAAACCTTTTACATGTTATGCTGTTATCCCGCGGGAACAAAAAGTATTTTCCGGGATAAAATATGTCCTAGGACTATCCCCGTTACAAACATAGCAAACCTCAATCGGTACGAAGGTTTCCACATGATGAACGAAACACTAAAAAATAAATTAACAAAAATACACTTTTCAATTTAAAGCATACCTACGTTATAGAGATATGAATGTAAATTTTAATTGAAAACCTTTCAATAGTTTTTAGTGAAAAAGTAACAAACATCCACACGTCTTTACAAACTTTTGCATTTATTATATTAGTATCCTAAACCTAGACGATCAAACTTGCCTGCTAAACACGTAAAGTTTGACAAACCAGAATAAAATATACACACAAACACACACAAACACACACATATACACGTGAAGCAATAAACTGTGTGAAAAATAACTCCACCGTACGTAATCTTGAGCGTAATAATCACAATGTCGCGTAAGTTTTCCCCCGTAATTAGTGCAATATTTCTTGCGTAAGCCAAGTTACGCGAAATAAGAAAGCAAGAAATAACTACTGGCTGTAACTTCCCGCTTTGTCTTAGTTAGAAACTTTCCTCGCAGGTGTTACCGTTATATTTTTCCTGCTAAAATATACATAATGGATAAGTTGGTGAAACTTATTTACGATTAGGAGATATAGGGGGTGGGAGTCTATCCTTTGCTTATTTTAATCTAGATGGTGATTAGGTCAGCAGTAGTTATGATGAAACATGTAGGTATATAATCAATGTTTACGTAAGCATGGGGAGGTTAAGAGTTATGCTTATTTTTGTTGACAAGCGGGATGGGGGGAGAGCTTATAATTGTGATAAATCTGCTTACGATTACGTAAGCCGTATTAACTTGGACGGCCCTTTAGGATAGAGAGATAAGTTTAGATGACTGTAGTTTTATTGCATTACTATTCAAGGATAATTCTGCGGTCGAAATTTGACTAAGCTTATTATGTCAAACTATAGGTAGACCATAGACTCGTTTGTTATCCTAGCTAGTAGTTGTCAACCTACCGTCTGATATGTTTAAGTGTGTGTGTGTGTGTGTGTGTGTATGACGAGTCTCTTTAACAAATGCATAGTAGTGTTTGTAATAATTGATTTTTTAAATTAATTATAATATTATGTTAACATGAATGATACCTATCTGCACTTTTTCACCATGCTTAGCAACTATGGCAAATATCAAACTACGTGCATTATTCTAAAAAAAACAGATAAAGATCTACCGAAGCAAAGCGAGTGCGAGCCACTAGGTACCCAATAATAAAGCAAATTTTAATATCACCTCTGTATTGTGCAAATACACTGTTTCATAACATTTGAATACAGAACAAGAGGTCAAGTGTTTTCACTCATTTATTTCTAGAGAAATCAATTTTCCAATCAGCCAGTATCATTGAAACGAAAGCCCTTTCAATCTCAAGTCCGCATGCACTACAAACTACGGAGAATTACTTGCTAACCTCCGCTTATTATCATTGTAATCATTCATCGGCTGTGGAATCAGTTGGAAGAGGTCAGTGGCTCTCAAACTTAGCCTCAACTTCAACCGGGTATCAGCTATTATTAAGTAAGGGTCATTTGTCGTTTTTCGAGAATTTCTGTTGCAAAACTTTAATGGTTACATAAACATTTTTGCTGTAAAATAGTGTTTTATCGGCTAACAGCCACGTGGAAGAGTTTTAGTAGATACGAAAAATAACTAATGATGTAATTTTTTTAAATATATTTTTACGTAAATGTGACGTTTCAATTATAAATATTGAAACTTGAATTTTAAAATGATTAGCGTATCACTTCGAAATCTCAATTTTAAAAATAAATAAAATAAATCAGATTTTTTTGAGGCTTCATTAAATTTTAATAAATCAAATATTTAACCAGAATTCTAAATCATTATCTAATCCGATAAATATACCTTTCGATTTTCAGAAAGATGCAAAGCTGCAATGAAAGGTGCTTAGACCAACACTTTGAGAACCAGTGGAATAATATGCATCGATAGTTCATTCATAGCTAGCACCGTTCTATTTTATAGAGAAAGGGAACCTATTAATTAAAAGGAACATATATCCCTGGAGGATTGACTAACGATGGAGGAATACTCTTGTTCGAAAACATTGCATAGAAATTCTATGTTATATGCGCAGTTGGCATGACGATCTAGGAGATATTTTTTTAAATATGTTGGGTTTTCGGTTTAAGAGCGAATAATCTGGATAAAACGTAATTTTACTTTAGAACGCACACGTTACAAACGGAGCAGACAAGAAGAGAGAGTTGCCATAACAAAACTATATAACACTTAAATGTCAGTGATGCCAGTGTAGGATGAAAATGAAATAATTAAATTGGTTGCGTTCTTAATTATATACAAACAAAATACAATCTATTAATTTATTAATATTACTATATACTACGTTAAAAAACTTTACCCTCCCTCTAGAATGATTGTGTAAAAAAAGTGGATGTTACCGTGTTGGACGTGACAAAACGATCCAATTGAGGCAGCTTCATTTGTTTTATAAAGAACAACGTTTAGCAATCTACCTATATATCTTTACTAAATACAACTAAATAAAATTGAAGTGTCTGTTTTTAATATTAAATTAACCTCTTTTTATTTTATGCATACGTATGTATACGTGGTACAGGTACCAAAATAACATTTTAAAATTTTTTGTCTGTCTGTCAGTCTGTTTGATCCGGCTAATCTCTGAAATGACTGGTCCGATTTTGACGAGACTTGCACTGGCGGGTAGCTGATGTAATAAGGAGTAACTTAGGTTACTTTTCGGCATAGGTTTTCCTAAACGAAGTAAGGGCGGGTCCACTAGTTCATAGACACATCATCTGCCCGGTTTGCCAGTAGTTCAAGTAATATCATTGCTAAAACCTATCCTAAAACTACTCAATCCCAGAATGTTTTTATCCGCCTGATGTATTCGTAGTCACGTGAGTGTAATCGTTTTTCCATTTGCTGAATTCACACAATTAGACCTAGAGGTCCTCTATTTATAGGACTGTTATCATCCCATTGCCATGTTAAATAACAGTTAGGTAATAATTTATCAGAGATAGATAGATTTATCATTTACTGGTTACTCAAAAATAAAAATAGATATCAAAATAAAAATAAAAAAAACCGAAAAACACGCTTTTAAAAGTAAAGCTAACTAAAAGTAAAAAGTATGATTTTTGTTTGAATTAAAAATCATTTAAATAAAAAAAATGAAAAAATAAGCGTGGGATTATGATTAATTAGGATTTTAATATCTTAAAAACTACACACTAGAAACTACTACACGCTGAACATAAAACTTAGAATATGGTGTAAAAAAAAAACAATCGATGATTCTAAAGTTAATCCATTTGAAATAGACACTATCTTTTGGGAAAATAAAGGTTGGATTCAACCCTTTCTGTCACGTATCTAACCCTGCGGTCGCTCACTGTAATTAGATCCCGTTCGAATCAAGAAATTAGATTGGTTGTTTACATTTTGTAGATATACGAGTAACATTGCGTAGACAAATATTTGGTTGATACAAAATCGAAAAAAAAAATGCTATTATATTTTTTGATTGTATATCTATTTTTTATTTTATAATATTAAATTTTTGACATTCATTAAGTAATCTATTAGTTTCAGAGACGAAATAAATCAATTTTAACTAGAACTTGACTCGTGGTCATTAATGGACTACTATTAACTAACTGTGGTCCAATTCCTCTATGATCTCAATATTTGTTATACCAGTACAGTATGGAACATAATGTATATGGAAAAAATACGATCTGCAAATTATGACGTCATAGTGTATATTGTAGTCCCCCAGGCAGTCCCCTTAATTAGATCAGTCCCGGTAAATTTCTGCGTCCCTATAACAATAGTGGATTTTATAGAACCCTTCTACAGAGTGCATGTTCTCAGGATAACCAAATATTGTTATAGAAATTTTATCCGAGATCTAACAATAAAATACAATACAAGAATTCATTATTGTATAATTTGACAAGGAAGATGTTTACAGATACATTTCTTGTTCTGTAGACAAAGTTTACGTAATAAATGACTTGGAATTTTTTATGTGAAAATTTAGAAAAGAGACGGGTAGGAACATCAGTAAATAAAGGGAGCATAAATATGTTGTCAGTCAAAAAATAATAATAAGAATTAAAATAATAAGAATTAAAATAAGCATAACAATACACATAAACTTTCTTTCCTTGTTTCGTAGGTGAATTGGCTAATACAAATAGATGAAGATACCTATATTTTACGGTCATATACCATACCAAGGACAATTAAATAACCCTTAACCAAATCATATTATGGAGTCTTAAAAGTATTCCTCAGACTTTCTTATTAAGAAAAGATCCTTCTAGAAATCTCTGAAAAGAGCCATATCAAAATTTAATTTGTAAATGGAACACAAAAATGATCTCGGATCCTAAAATAATAGCAAGTCACGATCCAGATTTCAATCAGGTGGTCGTCTCGTAATTAGATCTCCGGGATCCCGAATTGGATTTGTCCTTCCTTGCCCCTCAGGTAATGGAGTTAAAGGGGACTGGTTAATGTCTACACATGTTACTAGGAATCGAAATTCACTAGACAGACCGAACAAAGTTAGGTTAGTTACCCGACTACGGCGAAGCCAAAACGAGGGTTGTGATTTTGACCGGTATGTATGTGTGTATGTATGTATGTATGAATTCATCTGTTCCCCCCTAACTCCCCAAACTACTGGTTATAATTTGATAAATCATTAGAAGCGTCTCGTAACTCCGCTGGTTATAAAATTGCATATGGCGCCCTCTGGAGGCCAAAAAGTCGTCAATAAAAAAAAGTTTTTCTGATTATACCGTGTTTGGTATCAAATGAAAGGGCTTAATTAGCACATTTCAAAAATATTTATGTTGTATACTTTTGCTCGCGGATTTGCTCACATAAACTGGATAAATAGAAAAAAATTACACCTCCATATCTTCTACACCTACCATTTCCTGGTCCTCAAATCTTCACTAACTGTTTTCTATCAATATTTTTTTACTTTTAGAGCGTTTTTTTTCGTAGTCGGGTTTCAGTTTTTTTACTTTTTTGTTTGTCCAAAGTACAGTTGAGTTAATGAGAGTTAAAACTTTACCAATTTGAGAGTACTACAGAATGAAGTCTATAGTCGAAATTTGACCATATCTTATTATATCAGGATAAATAAGGATAAGATCAGAAAAATAAACTATTCGAAGCGCCATCTAGGATACATGTAAGACAACGTCGACGAAATCTGTGCCTGTGTGAGTTTTGACTTATTTGCTAAATTTTTAAAAAGAAAATAAAAATTACTTCAAAATTTTTCTTTTTGCATTTAGTAACCACATAATTAAAACGTATGCACATCATCAAATATTATTCTTAAAAATCAAAAGTTGAAGCCTTCGTATCATAAGGTACCAATAATAATACCAAGTACGAAAATTAAGTAATCCTCCTTGAAATGACTGAGATATAACACAAAATCAGAGTCTACAAAATCATAAGCCAGCACAAATACTCGCACTCAGCAAATCACAGATGCGACGCGAACATCAAATAGAATTATCTAATTCCGACACTTTTATGCCAACATCGAAAGAGTTCATCAAACTAATCCCACCCTTATTGATTTACTGAAGGGCAAAGTAAAAAGGTTTGGTTCGGCTTATTAAATAGACGGAAACCCGCGCGAGAAACTCTAACAAAATAAAATTACTGTTGGTGAGAAAATAACAAGTTTCCAACTTCGTAATATTGTCTTCTAAGGTTATTCTTTGAGGAAATTTCTACAGATAGCGAAGTGGGGCCAATTACGATACCACTAGAGAATACCTTGTTTGTAGGAAAACAGAATTTAGGGCTCCTTATTAGGTCGTGTTTATGAGACGGTTAGTGTTTTAAAGGTCTTATTATTGAGCTTGTGGACCCGTCCTCGCTTCGCTTCGGGTAACAATAGCGTTTCATAGCAACAAACATGCCAAGTTGTTGCCTGAATTATCATATAGTGTAAACTTGTAAAGTATCAAAACAAATGACTACTACTGTTGTGTGTTTTTTCAATATGGCTGACCACGTGATACAGTGTTATAGAAGTCCCATACAAACTTTAAATTGTAATAACTTTAGATGGAGTGGACCAATTTGAATAAAATAAAGCTTAAGTAACACCCTGGAATAAGGATTATGAACGTATTTCATCCATTGTTCTGTCAAATTAGCCGTTTTGGCGTGATGTTTTTCAAACACGCTGACAAACAGATTCTTTTATCAAGAATTTTTCTGTAATATTAAATTTTATATATCCCCTTAATTTAACTCATTGTTGTTTATAATACAACTTTGAACTTGAGATATTTATACCATTTTATTCTTCTCTCTTCTCTGTTTACGGAAACCATTTTTCCCTGGAAACGGTTCAATTAATAAAACTCTCGCCTCCTGTTTACATCATATCGTGTGTAAATTATTAACCACATTTTTCGCGAATGTGTAGTCAACATTTGACAGAAATATTCCTTGCATTTTGTTTTGACTATATTTGAGATTTTTTAAATATCTAGATTACCCAAGTTCAAAGATTTTTACTCTCTCCGACAACCAATACTAAAGTCCCATTTATGATATATTGGAGATTTTACGTGCCCTTTGAAGCACGGAAACAGTGATGAACCTTATGCAAATACCAGACATCTATCCTTCTCCACACCATATAGGCAATTACTAAATAATTACTAATTCTAATTACTAAACACCATCGATCTCTTACGATCGACAAATGCCGCCTATAAAAATTTCGATAATCCTAAGAAAATCCTACTAATACTTACTAATAATCCTACTAGATAAAGTATTACAAGAGTCGCTAATCCCGCAATTTTACTATACGAGTATAAAGGTACTAACTAAGTTAATTGGAAAACTATATTTTCCGTCATAAACTTAAATATTACTCCAACATTTAATACATCAATTTAACGCATCAAACGACCTCTGAAGATGATCTTTTAAATTGAACGGTGCGTAAAGCAAAAATATTATCTGATCATTAAATTCCGCACACCAGTTATATTCAAAGAGTTCTGAATGTTCTGATACAAGTTTTATGATAAAAACTGTTGAAATAAGGGTTCTCTATCCCATAGGTTCTCAAACTTTAAAGGCAACGGAACACCAACCAAGTTCCAAACATCCAAACATCTTCACAAATTTTCACATTTATAATATTAGATGCAAATATTAGTAGCATAAGCGAATAATAGCCACCATGAATCTACGAATTCTCTGACAATATTTTAGGTAAAATAATGTCTCCTCTCAAAATATTTGTAAGTGCACAAACACTAGACGTGTAGAGGCTCGCGTTCTGATAGAGACAAATATATGGCTAGCAAAACTGTAACATAGGGTTTGCACTGCCTAAAAATTTACTAAATACAACACGCTAACACACTCATACCTCCACTGTAGGATTCCCTGTGTCGCGGGTGACATGGACAACACAAATAACACATCACTAACACCCATGACCCGAGAACAAACATTTATCTTTCACATAAATATCTACCCCGGCCGGGAATCGAACCCGGAGCCCTCGCTTCGCAGGCAGGGTCACTACCAACTAGGCTACGGAGTCGACAAAAGTAAAAAGGTGTTAAACTACAGTTAAGAGGTGTTCATTAACTAGGTAAGACGTTTTTGATGAACCTTCGATACATACACCGCACTGGGGCCTTAAAGGGGTGGCCCTTTGGTGAGATGTCATGAGATGTCTTGAGGTATAGTTTAATTACATTCCCCAGACACCAGTCGGTTATTGTATTACCATACCTTTTTTTTAAAATACGATTGATAACATGATAATAAAGTAAACATTAAATGCATTAAAATGACTATATTTCTACGCAAATCGAAAAAAAACACTGAATAATAATACCTATGCATCAAGAAAAAAATCTTAACAAGAACATATTTACCAGTAACTTCACTTCGAAAACTTTTAGCAACTATATTTATAATTAAAAAACTTTTTTGACAACCCTAAGTAGGGAACACACGGATGGGAAAATATGCATCCTCGCGATCCTCACATTATCAGCGAGCTGAGAAACACATAAAATTCACTGAGTATCCATCCAGCGAAAACGTCGTTCGCCCGACGTTGCACTTTACAGGGTTCAGCATGTTTGCATAAAATATTCACGTGGCCCTGCTTTTTGAAAAGGTACGAATACGATCGATGACGATTTTTAGTTTTGGTGTATTTT
>LGAG01000164.1:131902-153433 GCA_001278395.1 Lerema accius
TCCTCACATTATCAGCGAGCTGAGAAACACATAAAATTCACTGAGTATCCATCCAGCGAAAACGTCGTTCGCCCGACTTTGCACTTTACAGGGTTCGGCATGTTTGCATAAAATATCAGGTGGCCCTGCTTTTTGAAAAGGTACGAATACGAATACGAACTATGAATAATGTCAACGACGATTTTTAGTTTTGGTGTATTTTTGTCTACAGGTAAACCAAACCCTTAAATAAATGAATTTTTCATTCGATGTCCGGATTTATAGTTTTTTGAAAGTCAAACTACGTCGGTGCATAATCTACGTTATTGATTTTTGAGTCCGCATTAAAACGAGGTGCAAAAATGCATTCAAATTTTTAATTACAAAGTCCCCTAGATGTAGAGAGATTGGTGGGTTAAAACAAATAATTTTATTAAATAAGAAATTGGTAACGTGAAAGGTTAACATTTTGATAAATTAAAAAAAAGGCAGGCATGTACGAGTAGGAGATTTGAGAAGGATGAAGGTTATTTCACATAGTTGCACAGACTCATTTCTTCTCGTAAAAATAGCAGAGGAGTTACTGGGCTACGTGCAATAGAAAAAAATAGGACCTTAATACGCTACGTATTCGATCCCTAGACATGTCTTTAGCACTATAATAAATCTCTCATTAAAACTGCTGTCTTAGTTTTCCCCGGACACTTTGAAAACTCCCCCCGAATGCCCTCTGTACAAATCCGTTCTATCCCGGAAGGATTGGTGCCCCAATTATAAAGAACTTTCATGGTTTCCACGCGAGGTTTTCTTTCACTCATACAATTAATTAATGAATGAATGTTTTGATTTACTTACAAACTATGCTTATAATTGGAAGGAACATGACTTAAATTATGTTTTTAATTTTCCATGCACATTTTGATGTTTCAATTTAACACAAGTAAAGGCATAAAATACACATACGAGTACTAGGACACAAAAACAATATGCATTATTTAATAAGCAGAATAAGATTTGTAGCCACATTTTCTTCTAACAGCTTAGCAGTAACTCGTTTACTGTCCTTAGCACGCTAACAAAGAAATCTTTTACTGTGCTCCGCCATATTTATTTTAAAGGAAAACAAATTAAAAAACCTACGACACGAAGCGCTCCCCACGCCCGAGCCAACGGAACTCCAAACTCGTTTCCTGAGAGTTTATTTGCTTTCCTACTTAAAGAGCCCTCTACTGGAAAACTGTAGCGTTCGCGTTTACTCGCTGAGATTATTAAAAACATTTCACCGGATCCAGATTTTATATTTAGTTCCAACATTTACATTTTCTCGTCCGAACCGAGGTAATTTCGAATTTTCATTTCGACATGCGTTCATGTACCGAAAATTCGAATGCTTAGCCTCACTTTTATGATATAGTTGATGAATTTCAGCAGTAATTTGCATGAACTCATCGTTTTCGGAACTAAAAGCGGTTGGTACTTGTATGGGTTTGTGTTAATGTTTTCGTTAGCATTCATGTTTTAGAAATTCGTGGAATAAACAACTCATTTATACTTATTTCCTTTTGAATTTAACGTTTTATTACTACGTAACATGTAACTACAGAATATTATGCTGAGTTTCTAGTAGTTTACATATTTTTAAGAAAAAATATGGATAGAGTTACAAACTCGAAAACATGTTGCGGTAGTCATTATTTTCGGTGAATTTTCAAATACCTTTATTGATAAACGTAATAAGCCACAAAAAAAATCTGCAAAAATTGCATTCGTTAATATGGGTTAAAGAATATTTTTAAAATTAACAGTCAAAGCTTTTTACTTGTAAGTTTTACGATTGACACAAAACATGACGAGATATTATACTCGTTATACATAACTATAACCTACTAAATACCTAATCATTTTCGGTATTAGATCTTTCAAACAATTTGACTTTATAATACCTACTGTTACCTTGTATTAATAATCGATTTTCTGCCTTAAATATAACCCAGTCCGCGAATAACAGTATTAGAAGCGAACGTTTTAGGGCCATTCTAAAATTCATTGTTTAAAGGTTTATCTCCACCGGCTTATAAATGAAGGTTTACTTGCGAAGGAAATTTACTTAAAGACAGAGAATTAATTATAACGGATTACGCCTTAAGACCTGTCTTCGTCGTTGAAATAAAATAATCGGGGGCAATTGCTGAGAGGGAAGTAACACCGACTGTCAGATACGCGGTTGACTCTTACTCAGCATTTTCGATAGACGAAAAATATGACTCACAACGTCACTAGTGACTAGGGTTGGCAAACTTTTTGTTCAAAAACTATAGCTTATTTAGGTCTGAGAAGAATATAAAACAGTATTTTAGAAAAATTAACAGTATGTTATATATTAGTATTTATTCGGGATTTAAAAAAACTGGCCGTAAGTTTGGCAATTTTGTTTGTCAATGTTTTGGCACGCTTGAGAGTATAAACGGCTTGACGGCTTGACGGATTTCATCATTGGAAGTCATTGGATTCGTCTCGATTGCGAGAATGAGTAGCACAGTTTAAAAAAAAGAGCATTAATTTTCACTGGTTAGTTTTTTTTTCTAAATGATTATTATAATTATTTCCTTCAAGAATCATCATACTTAATAAAAATGTTGATTGACTGACAGACACGCTAGAGCTTAAACGGGTAGACCTGGAAGCATGAAACTTGGCACAGAGGTTTCTATTAAAGTGTAGGGGAGCACTAAGAACGGATTTTTGGAAATTCACACTTTAAGGGGGGGAAATAAGGGTTGAAAGTTTGTATGAAAATTAACGAAATTTTAAAGCAAGCTGTTTGCAAATTCGTATTTGGGTTTATGTTTGAAAAGGATAAAAAACCTAATTCAACGTTTTTTTTTTAAATAAACCCTTAAGGGGATAAATATCACCACAAAACTATAATTTCCGCAAGCGAAGCTGCGGGCAACAGCTCGTACTTAATAAAAATGTTGATTGACTGACAGACACGCTACAGCCTAAACGGATAGACCTAGAAGCATGAAACTTGGCACAGAGGTTCCTTCTAGAGTGTAGGGGAGCACTAAGAACGAATTTTTGGAAATTCCCATTTTAAGGGGGGGAAATAGGGGATGAAAGTTTGTATGAAACTAAAAAAAATTAAAGCAGGCAGTTTGCAAATTAGTATTTAGGTTTTCGATACTAAGCTAAGAAGTGCGGATTTTTTAAAAATTTGGAGATTAACCCATAAGGGGGTGAAATAAGGGATGAAAGTTTGTATGAAAATTAACCAAATTTTAAAGCTAGCAGTTTTCAAATTCGTGTTTGGGTGTATGGTTGAAAAGGATGAAGAACCTTATTCAACGATTTTCTTAAATCAACCCTTAAGGGGGTAAATATCACCGCAAAACTATAATTTCCGCAGGCAAAGCTGCGGGCAACAGCTCGTTAATGAATAAATTTATATTTAGTCGATATTGGCAATCGGAATCGTTGACTCATAGTAGTGTTCTTTGAAGAGTCACTGAGTAAAATAATCGACTTATACAACTCCCGAGTAAATTCATTTATTTAATTAAGAACTCCAACAACTTCTGAGAGTCGGTAAGTCGTAAACAAATCGGTTTGACGAATTGCAGAGACTTTATCAATACTTAGGCTCATGCCTCACGCTATATTACGATTGAATAAAACTAGGTCGGGTACAGATACTAAAAATTAAAAGTAAAAAAAATATCAAAAAGATGACCATACAAAAAATCTTAAATTTTTTATCCTTTTTGAATCATTGTTGAGTTATATTAGTTAGGCACTTGAATTTTTTTCAAACCATGCCTTTTATGCATTTACCTGCCATGGTATCAAATTTTAATAATAAAATTTCATTCAATTAATTTTCATTCAATACTGAAAATATCTGTTGATTCAATATTCAAAATAAAAGAAACATATTACGGCTTAAATATTTATATCCCTACTGTCCATTTATAAAAAGCTTTTGATTAAAAAAAAACAATTTTAACAGAATTTAATAAGGCTAGCTGATAAATATAGTTATTTGAAAGTTATTAAAAATACTGAACTAGTTATGGATGGAATCTCTCTTGGGCATGACAAAAACGAAGTCAGCAGAAAGTTGTGTAATGTGGTTAGCAGTTTCCGAAGGCTCTGGAACTTTTTCTTATTTTCTTTCGTTAAGTCCTTATTAATTGATTTATGACTATGCAAATATACACTAAGCTTAATGCAGATAAATATTTTGAGTTTTAACGGATTTTCTAGCATATTCCAGTCCTATCTGAGTCAGAAGTTTTTGACTTTTTTGCATTTTTTTCACTTGTCCTACGATTTCCAAAAACTTTTTTAAATGTTTTTTTATGTATTAAATTGATGCTATATTAAGACAACTAGCATGGTAAAATAAAAAAAAATTGATTGTCTTTATTAACAAGTAAACATATTCAAAAGTTAATAATAATATCAACTTGTATATCAGGTAAAGACAGAATATCGTTTTTGAGGTAACGATAGCTTTAAATTTTGACCAACACATTGTTAAGTGTTCTACTTGTACTGCACCACAAGTTTCACAGATCGTTGAGTACTGAACGGTACATCGCAAATCTAATTCAGACAAGCGACCGCTATAAATCTCATGTCGGACAAGGAATATTCATGGGCACTCTGTGTACGCGATACGTTGGGACATAACCTATTTCACGACTTACTTATGTTAAAATTCAAGGATAGCGATGTAAACATAGTGGATAGCAGTTGAGTTAGATATTAAGAACAACAAAATAGTTCGCAACAAATTTTTTTATATAGGTGCAAGCTTGGAACAAATTTGAGATTCATTAAGATTAAATATACACTATTAGAAGCTGTCGATAGCAGTTACAAAAAACTTAGTTATGAATCTACAAAATTGTGCATTTTTAAATAGGTAGTGCTGCTTTGTAATAATTGAATTGTCAATCTTTACTTTTGTTAAAAAAGGCGCTGTTTTAAAACTTTTTATTTTCTTTACAGTTCAAAGGATGGACGATTACGTAGATAGATCTACTAATGGTAAATTAAATATCAAAGTAATCACAGATGCTTCGGTTAATTGACTTGATTTCATTAGTATATCTGGTTCAGTAATGAACGCAGAAGATACTTGTATTTTATTCGCAATACTGCACCATAAGTTTCATAAACCCGCTGAGTTTAATGAGCAGAACATCGCAAATCTAATTCGGACAAGCGACCGCTATAAATCTCATGTCGGACAAGGAATATTCATGGACGTTTTCTGAACACGATACGCTAAGATTCTAGGAACTGTACATAATATTAATATGTTACACAAAACATTTGTATCATACTTATGCTATGCTGTGACAGAAAATATAACTTTTGTTGTTAACTAAACAACATCAGCAACAATAGCAATATTGTTATTTATAGAAATATTTTTGCGATTTGTAAGCCTATTCGTGAATCTAAAACCATCTTTGTTCCTACAGCGAAAGTAAGTCAAACATAAAATAGATAAACACTTTTTTATTTGTATACCACATAGAAAATACATAACAAACATTTAAGAATTACGCACCTTGGTGTCCTTTAATACCCATAATATACTATTGTAAAAAATATCTCTCGAATTCGATGACAGATTTCATCAGAACCTAATAATTTAAGGAATTTTAAATTTCAGTCGAAACAGTAAATTAAGTAAATACTTCTAATTTATGTTTTCAGTTTCTCCGTAAAGTTCTCAAAGGTATGTAAAGTCTTTCAATTCGCACTATGCCACCGTGATGGACTATGGGCCTGTACCCCTCACAATGTGAGAGGAGATCCGTTCCCAACAGTGGGACAGTTATGGGTTGCGATGACGATGTTTTCTGTCTAGATGTATGTATGTATGTGTATGTGAGTGTGTGTGTGTCTTTGTGTGTTTCTTATGTCACCCACGACACTAGAAATTCAAGTATGATCTTAGTATTCAATATCAATGACGACGTTTCAAAACTTTAAATATTTATTAGTTACGTCAGATCTATCATTTTTGAATTTTCGAATTTTCTTCCCCAATAATTTATCACATTATCCAAATCCTTCAGCCTTCACACAGTTTCGGCATAATACAACCTTTTTTACATGTAACACATCGTGCATTTGTCCCTTTGTCAAAATATCTAATCCTGAGCACAAATCGTGCATAAATTTATAGGAAGACGGAAAGTAACCCCAATAAATCTGCCACTGGACGTGGAATATTCATAAGGTTCTGTATGTGAGACGTAATATATTAAAAGGGCCGTATATATGTGTAGGCACGTTTACGAATGAAATGTATGTAGGGTTTCGAAAAAGGCCCCTATTTCTAGATATATCCCTTCGATACTTTAACATTACTGCTCCTGTCAACAGACAAATCAGAAAACAAAACATTTTTTTATTGTTATTGTAATTTTTGTCCACTTAAAGCGCTATATACTTATGGTCTTCATGCAGGATCCTTTCTATGTGATGGGTGCCATGGGTAACACAAATACATACCCATACTGAGGACAGAAATTTAAATTAATAATTCAAATTTCCACCTCAATAAATTGAATCGAAGACCCATTGAATAGAAATACTATGTTGTGATATTGGTAACATTGCGCCCACAACAATCGTAATATTTAATTAAACTGGATAAATATTAAGTTTGGCATAGTAAGCTTTAGTAATTAGGGCCTTTATAAAAACTTATGACATAGGACCAACTATAAGTCCATTGTCCAGTGAGACCGAAGATCCTAATCTCGGGCGCCATCCGTACATAAATTTGGCACGAGACGGAAAGGGGCCTTAATAAATCTCCTGGACACGGAATATTCATGAAGATCCGTGTATGAGCAATATATTAGAAGCGCCGTATTACGCTGTGTAGTCAGTTTAAACAGCACACGGTACAGTTGATGTAAAAATTAAATGTGAATTTACATTCTGTTTTACTGTTGTTGAGTTGTATAATATTTAGCTTGTCTGGGTAATTAACAACGATTTTTTTTTTGTGTAAAATAAAGCCCTTATTAATTGGAATATATACAGATTAAAACTAAAAATATTACTTAGAATTTAAAAATAAATAATATTTGTTAAAAATTGAAAAAAATTAAATTTCTTTTTTAATGATTCTTTGCTGATTTTTTGTCCTCTAAATAATGTCTAAGCCATGTTTGATTTACCTACTGGTAAGTCCGAACAACTACTTTTATTAAAAAATCTACCAAGTGCATGTCAAACAATGCTCAGTTTAAACTATTAACCTGTAAGCTTGATTGTCCGTGATAGTTTTACCCGCTTTAACTGTAGGAGAGTTACCCTAGTTTATTAAATTTTATTGCACTTTTCTGTTGGCGTGATAAAAATGCATACGGTCTACTCATAACCAAGTAGCTAATTTCTAGTTAAGGAGTCAATTAATTAGATCCATAACGGACAGACGAACGCACACGATATAATTGTACCTAAGGATTTAAATTTTTGACAGAACCCTAAAAACTAGGGTTATAGTATTTTATGATTGATATACCTATTAACAATGTCACGAAAACATTAGTAGGTACCTGAGACTAGAATTATGTAAAAAGAAGTTTCCTTTCAAAGATATACAATGATACGTTAAACTTTTATTTACATGAAGGCGATTAAGAACAACATATTATAAACTATCTAAGCTATACATGTACATACCTAAGTACATACTAAGGCACATCTTACAATTTATTAGGTAACCATGACCTAATAAATCTCGCCGGCTAGTTTGTACATGGAAAAGAGAAACTGGATGGAACTTACACTGAAGTGATCGTTACATGTATTATGCCTTTTCCATTATTTCGTACTTGGTTAAATGTATGTGGTTTCTGAAAACTTTTGAAACAGTAAAAAAAACATTTTGTTTTTTATATTATCAAGTTTTTAGTTTTCATCTTTTTAAAGTCACGTGTATAGCTTAGCAACTTTCTTGTCAACGAAAGACCGGCCTTAGACTAACTGATGGAAACAGAAACTACTAGTAGCTTCAAGCTTAACATGTGGTTAAAATACCATACACGAGCAGCTTAAAGCTACTTCTAACTGCTGAGATCGATTGCTAGCAGTATTCCGCCAACTATATGGCCAAATATATGCCAAATGTATGACCAACATAACACACTTATGATCCCCCTGCCTCTACTCTTACAAGATACTCTAATAGCCCCTAATCAACACCAGGAAAGATCCAACACCATAGCCTTGTCAGTTTATCAGGATGTACTACGATTTAAGTAACCTCAGACTCAAGTTACAGTCCAATATGAGTACAAATCGTGCATGCAAGTATCTTCATAAATCAAGAACTCAATAACTAAGTTACCGAATGAAATACCATCAAGTTTAGTCGCCAGAACACAATAATGAGTTTGTAACTTGGCTCGCAACGTGCTTCACTTTACAAGTAGTTTAGTGCCAGCGGAAATGAGTTCTATGTTTAGTACTTTAAAGTTCATATTGCTTTACTGCTAAGGTTTAGATTAGGAGCATATCTCAAAGTAAGTTAATCAATTGCACATATCTATAATATATGACTTGTATGCACTGGCTGTTTTGAACGCTAGATCCTCTTAAAGCGTACCAAGTAATCTTTTTTGAACAATTTACACGAATATTTTAATCTTATTATTTGAAATACAAAATAACATCTAAAAATCTGCGAAGAATTGAGGTATGAAACGGGTATTGTCTGAGTAAAAATTTTTAGCGATTATTTTAAAAATAGGAGAATCTCTACTTCATTTACTATTTAGACTAGACAACGTTCGCGGCTTCGTCTGCCGCCCGTCAAAATACCTACTCGTACCTAAGATACACTTGTAAGTGAAATCATAGATGGCGTTGCAAAGATTTTTTAATCACGCTAACTAGTGCTGGCTGTGAACTGTGTAAACCTCTCCAACGGGATCGCCACAGATGAAGACTGTAAGGCACTAGGCCAAGTTAATCACAAGGAAGGTTTTTAAGTGGGTACAGATGTCCTTTAGACGCCGAGTCCCATATAAAACCATCGACGGGCCGATGGGCGTGTACGAAAACTCGTGTATTTTTCCTTCCGATTCCCTCGAATTCCGGAGATCCCAAAAAAAAACTATCATTTTCTTGAATTCGCTATGAAGAAGTTTCATTCTATTCACACTTGAAGAAACATAAACTCTCGCTTTTTCGTTTCAAATTACAACTCACAACGTTGCTCAAGAATTTTTTACTTCAAAATTTTGCAAGCCTTATACATCGAAGGTTCGATGTAACACTAACGAAAACATATCACATAGCTTGTCATTGTATATCATACAAGAGGCTAATGCTTTTGAAATCCGTTGACACAGGCTTTTAGCATCCTTTGCTAGTCCATTACAGCACGCAAAGTGCATCTTTGAAGCTGCGTATTTCAGCGTCCGCAAATGGATTTTAAAAACGTTACCCTGCTTGTACTCGTCTGCTATAACACTGCTATATTGTGGTAGAGTAAATGACGTGAGCATTTTGAATTATGTAGTAAAAGTAAGATAGCAACAAGGGATAAAAAGAATGGTCTATGCAAATCACCAAGTTGCTTCTAGTTTGAATAATACCAAACGATACCTCAAGGTAGACCCATCAGCGATACACTTGATGGTCTAATACGCCGTCTTGAGTAAAAGTGAAGGTAAATCCACTCAACCATCACAGTTCTGGCCTATATACTTCTGCCAATTATCTTACGAAACATTATTGTAAAGTACTTAATAAGTTAAAAAATATATATTCGTAGGTACTATTTTTAATCAATGCAGGCATAATACGATGAAACCACGGATAATACCAATAACCGCATCGTAGTAATAATTTTATAACGAAAATTATTGAATCTAATATCATAATTCATACACAGATATTGGATATTAATCTAATACCATAAGTCATTTCAGACGTTAATTAGGCAACTAATAATAATGTTTACCCAGAAAATGAATTTATATTTTCAACACTTTGCTAGCTTTCGAGGGTTATGTGTTTCAAGCGTATGTACTCGTATGTATGTACAATTTTCATAAACCCTTAAAAAAAATCAAAGTTCGAAAAAAGCCCCGTATACGGTAGAGTAGACATTGCCAAATCAGTCAAAATCCTTATTTATTGAAGAAATATATTATGACAAATACACAGTTATTTTCACACTAAAATCTAAGTATATCAAAGGACAATCTGGACAAATTCCAGCCATTATTCTTTTATATTGTTTCGAAATACTAATATCTCTTTCTTAGCAATATCTTAAAAGACTGGCTGCAATTTTAGCTCTAAATTTAAGACCCAAAATATTTCCTCATCGACGTAAACTCCTTTCAGTGCCGCAGTGCACTTAAATAATTGGAAAACAAGAAAAGTCCAGCGAAAATGGAAACAAAGCGCATTTTTATTGTCTTGTGTCCTAGGTCAAGTTATACTGGTCGGAACAGAATGAGTTTCAGAAGTTATTCCCGGCTTGTGATTAAGTTACCGCACAGAGTTTATTAGAGGCAATAAAACGTATGGTAGATAGGTATAGGTAGTTACTCAGCTTTCAATAACTACCCGTAATTAAACTTGCTAGCTTACCTATAATTTTATCATTGATTCCCAAAGTGGAGCAAATGGACCCCCAGGGGACTACTGGAAGTTTAACGGGGGTCCTCGTTGGAGTGACGGAAAAATGGGGGTTCAAAATTTTTAACTGGGGGTCCACGAAAAAATACCTGATGTCGATATAATTGTATTGTATTATTTATTTGAAAAGTTTGCGGGGAATTTTCTTTCCCCTTTCTTCTCCTCCATATTAAAAAGCACCTATACGAAACGAGGGTAAATTAAAAAAAAATGTTTAACGTGCATAAGTATGTCATTGATACCTACATGAATAAATGATTTGAATTTGAATAATGTACAATTGAAATGTTGTGTTAATTTTACCTACCAATATTTAGAGAAGCTTAGCGACTGTTTCTTGTACGATATTCCCATAAATAGAAACGTCCTTGTGGTCAGGGGGTCCTGGTACGACCAAATTTTCAAAGTGGTCTATGAGGAAAAAAAGTTTGGGAAATTCTAGTGTAAATTATAGTATTGTTCGACCTAGGTGTATTTACTTCGATGTTTTTGTGGAGACTTGTCGGCAACACTAACCAAATTACGATGACCTATGGACGATGAGAAAAGTTTGTGTGAGTATAGGATTTATAGACTCGTCTTATTGACCGCATTTAGAGATATTTATAGGAATAGGTACGAGTAATACTAGTGGGCCGGTTATGTAGTCAAAATTTGACCATGACTAATATAAATATAATCAATTTAATCAATAATTAATTTAAGCATTTAATTACACGTTGGTATACCTACTATAGCTAAACCGACAGACGACGTAACGACATACCTACGATATCATAACGACTTCCTGCGTGCAGCGTGCTACGTTTCTATAGATAGCTTCACTATCATCTGTGTGGAAGTTAAATCTATTCCTCTTCTTCTCCTGGTGCTATTTTCTGTTTCTGTAAAATTGCCAGCAGTTAAACTGTTAATTAAACTAAAAATTACAGTAAATATTAGGCTCTTTTTTGTTAGTGTCATTTAAATATTTTTTTTGCTTTTTTAACTGTTAACTCGGTCACTAAACGCAGTGGCCTACTTATTTTATTTTATTCTGCATATCTACTTTTAAAAAATATGTGTAATTAAAAATAGGTGCAGAAATATTATCATATTTTGTGAACATGCGGTTTTTGCATAAATATCACTCACTGTCTTTAAATTTCCTTTAATTAGTACTATCAAAATCTTTTCGAAAAAAAATACGATTTTTTTTTAACCTGAACTACTTGTAAATCTAGACGGACGTACAGACGTAAAACTACACAAGCGTTCTACGGAACCCTAGAGGAAAGATAGCAGGGTTGGTAAATGCAGCCCCAACTTAATTGAAGCGCCAAGCCTTCCATTCCAGAATATTTAGTGTCCCATTTTTGTAGAGAGACCGGCTTAAAATAAATGAACAAAGATCCTTTAGTCCGCTGATGCTTTTAAAATGTTTCCGAACTGAAATATTGTGTACTTACTTTTCATCCTTCAATTTTTATTTTTAAATGGGTATTAATGTTTTAATGTCTATTGAAGAGGTTCGTAGTTAAGTTTTTGGCAAGAATAATTAAATATAAAACGTTGTTTTTTCGAAAATATTTTTTTCGTTTTAGTTGGTTTAAAAAATCTTGACCGATTTTCAGAAATATATTTTTCGTTTTAATTTTTCCAAAAACTCTTGTTTGATTTTTCCAATGATGTACTTCAGTGACGGGAAAAAAATATGTCCCCATTTCATTACAAGGGAAAATTTTCAAAATTTTGTTTTTATTTTTTATTCTACCACTGAAAATTTCGGGGTAAAAAATAAGTAAGGACAAACTTTTTTAATACCTTTCTATCATCCCTTTTTACTAGTAAAAACCTTAATGCTTAGTGGAGAAGGTTCTTACTTCACAGAAGAACTCTAAGACCGTAAAGTAAGTAAAAATGCTAGGTAAATGGGCGCCAGGAGGGCGGTAGTGACAATATTTCTTCAGATGCGAAACGTAATAGTAGTTCATTAAGCTTCAGAACATTTTGAGAGCTCCATTTTTGCGCGGAGCGGGTTTTTGGTAAATGAAGGTTGTTTGAATTATGAAAAGATTTCGCCCTTAAATGGTCTCGGTAGGAACTTACCCGCCACGCCTAACTCCATTCCACGATTTCGGGATTATTGCACTAGCTTCGTATGTAATTATATTATGTTCACATGCACCACACACTATTTGTTGATATTTTATAGTAGCCACAGTTAGTAATTGCACTTTGATTTGTTTTATTGAATTTTAAGACGGACGACGGCGGTTCGCGGCGAGTCGATTGAGCGAACTTGAGCGAGTTCTCTTTTTCACCGCTAGATGGCGGTGTCAGTCCATTCTCGTTCGTTCACGAGGCGTTGTGGCGGGTTATTAAAGGAGACCAATAATTATTTATCCTACATTTTCCCCCCACCGAAATCTGCCAGGATTTCACCAGTTACGATACCAATTTAAACACAAATATTGAGTATATAACTGTTATAATATAAATTGAATTAAATTGATACATCTATGTTAGAGTGGACTGTATAGCAATAATTTATAATATAATAATATGACATTGATAAAATTATATAGAATAAGTTATTAATTGAATATAGATAGATATATATATATAGAATAACATATGGATATGAACAAGATTAAGCTGAATCCTCCTGTAGCGGCAGTGGACTAAGCTTAACCACCGGTCGGGTAAATTCCGAATTTTGAGTCCGGACGGTGACAACGCGCACTATACCGTCAGGTCCAGGATGTAAGGTAGATACGCGAGCGAGACTCCATTGCAGCGGTGATAAATTGTCGGAATTGACGAGAACAAGATCCCCAACTTTTATATTTTGACTCTTGTTAAACCACTTTTGACGTTGTTGAAGTAGGTGTAAGTAATCCTGCTTCCATTTTTTCCAAAACAATTGTGAAATTTGTTGGACTAGTTGCCAACGGTTTAAACGAGAATTGGCCGCATCGGTTATATCATATTCTGGTACAGAAAGTAACTCGCGGCCTATCAAGAAGTGCGACGGGGTTAATACATGAAATTCATTAGGATCGCTTGATAGCGAACATATGGGTCGCGAGTTAAGGACAGCTTCGATACGTGCAAACACTGTGGTGAGCTCTTCAAAAGTTAAAGCTCTAGAACCGACTGTCCGTTTTAAATGTAACTTTGCCATTCGTATGGCAGATTCATAAATACCTCCAAAATGGCTACCTGCAGGAGGATTGTGTTTGAATTGGATATTACGCGATAAAAATTTGTTAGACAAATCTTTGGAATTGGATTTCAAGAATTTTGATACTTCAGCCATATACCGACCAGCAGCGACGAAGTTCGTGCCGTTATCAGATATAACAGAATGGCATAGGCCTCGTCTTGCCGTAAATCGATCAAAACATGCTAAGAAACACTCGGTACTTAAAGAAGATATAACTTCGCAATGTACTGCACGCGTTGCACAGCACACAAATATACATAAATATGCTTTTGAGATGCGAGCATTTTTCCGTGTTGATTCTTTGATATAAAAAGGACCTCCGATGTCAATACCTACTGTATGGAAAACATGAATCTCTTCAGAACGGAATTTAGGTAAGTCACCCATCATAGGTTGCCTAATGGAAGGCGTAGCACGGAAACATGCGATGCACTTAATCGTGCGAGACCTTATAATACTGCGAGCGGATATAATCCAGTATTTCTGACTAAGAATGCTTTGAAGTGTGCGTGGACCAACATGCAAATGTACTTTATGATAATAATCAATTAATACTTTAGTGAAATGAGACTTCTTAGGAAGGAGTAACGGATGTTTCTTATCAAAAGGCAAATTAGATTGAGACAGCCTACCCCCCACCCTGAGGAATTTGTCTGAATCTATAAAGGCATTCAGTTTTCGAAGGGGTAAACTACAGTTCTCGCCTTTGGACAAAGCAACAATATCATCAGAGAAATGTTGTTGTTGTACGGATTTAATTATAATGGCTTCTGCCTTTTTGATGTCGGCAATTGAAAGAGGTTTCCGTTTAGCAGGTTCTTTGCGGTATTTAATGTTATTTAAAAATAAGCAGCAATACGCTACAATGTTGACAAGCTTAGAAAATGATGAAATTTTTTCCGTAAGTTCATAAATTAACGTTTTGTCTACAGATTGCGTTGCGACCAAGCCATGACGTATTGGTTTTAGTTCAGGAGGGTTTTCATCCTTGAACTCTTCGATGGATTTTATAGGCCACGTCGAAGTGTCGTTATAAAGCCAATCTGGGCCATCTAACCACTCTCGTGTCTCCAGGAGTGCTGACGGCAGAGCACCACGAGAGCAAATATCTGCTGGGTTACAAGCACCCGAGACGTGATTCCAGCATGAGCTCGGCACAGCGTCACTGATCTTCGCAACGCGCGTAGCTACGAAAGTCTTAAGGGTATGACTAGGGGTATTTAACCAATTCAATACCACTGAAGAGTCAGTGAACAAGAGAATTTCAGATATTTGAAGTCTGTTAGAAAGAATTGAACTGACATACTTAACAAGTTTTGACAATAGGTGCGCAGCCATTAGTTCTAAGCGCGGAATCGATATAGTCTTTAGCGGCGCTACTTTAGATTTTGCAATGAGCAAGCTCACTTTAGTGTTAGTGTTCCTAGAACGGAGATAAATTACAGCTGCATAGCCATTAGAAGAAGCGTCACAGAAGCCTATAATTTGACAGTCCGTGTGATCTTTGATCACGGCATGGCGATCATGTTTGAATTTTGATAGCAAAGGAAGTTCACTGGCATAGGATTGCCATTGTAATTTGAGATCCGCGGGTAAGTTTTCATCCCAATCAAGTTTTTGAGACCAAATCTTTTGCATCAAGCATTTAGCAAAAAACACGCAAGGAGCTACAAATCCTAGTGGGTCAAATTGACGACCAATTTGAGATAATATAGTTCTCTTTGTCACCACACGGTTAGGTGGCAGAGTTGAAAATGTGAACGAGTCTGTGGCTGGTGACCACTGCAGCCCCAGTACTTTAATCGAAAGACCTTTTTCGTCATCAAATGATAAGGGGGTTTCTCTGTGACCCTCTGGCACATGCTCAAGTACTTGTAGAGAATTACTAGACCATTTTCGTAAAAGGAAACAGGCAGATTTTAATAGCGCGATGAGTTCATCTTGAAGCTGAATCGCCTCTTTAACAGTGTCTACGGACCACAGAAAATCGTCCATGAAAAATGCTTTCTTTAGAATCTCAGCCGCCAACGGAAAAGTTTCCGATTCATCATTGGCTAAAGTCTGTAGCACTTTAATAGCTAAATATGGACTACTAGCAACACCGTATGTAACAGTGTTCAATTCATAGACTTGAATCGTTTGATTTGAAGAATAACGCCAGAAAATGTGTTGAAATGGCCGTTGACCTTTCTCCAATTCTACCTGTCTGTACATTTTACAAATGTCTGCAGATAAACAAATTTCTTTGAGTCGAAAATTTATTATTAACTGATTTAAATCAGCTTGAAGTTTTGGACCTGGTAACACTATTGAATTTAAAGAGTTACCGTTCGAAGTCTTGCATGAGGCATCGAATACTACACGATGCTTCGTGGTGGTACTTGAAGGTTTCACAATACAAAAGTGTGGAATAATATATTTTGAATTCACATTTTTCATGTCACCTAGACAAGTCATGTGTCCCAAGGACTCATATTCACGCATGAAGTTGTGATACTCGACCTTGAGTGCCTCTTCGCGCTCCAACTTCGATTCTAAATTCATGAATCGGCGAAGTGCAATTTGACGCGAATCACCAAGCTCACCAAGTGGCCGCATTGGGTATTTAACGATATACCTACCGGAAGTATCACGCCTATGTTCTTCAGAAAACAATTGTTCAGCTAATACATCATCAGGGTTTTGAGGCATCTCAGTCGGTATATTTTCTAAGTCCCAAAATGAATTCATAATATGGTCTAAGTGCATTGAGACGCCACAGAATGAATTAAATGCGTCACTTTCATTGAATTGAACAGACTGGTTCGAATGTTGAAACAGCACAGCCTGTTTATCATTACAAGAGCTTTGTAGATTATCTGGTAGAACGGAAGAAGGTTCAGACTGATTCGAATGTTGAGATAGCACAGTCTGACCTGCAATGACGTAACCAAAAATCGACTGCAAAGCCACTGGCATACCACAATCCTGTGGTAGAATTCTGTTGCCATCGTAAATGTATGGGAATAGGTCACCCGCTAATAACATGTCGATAGGACCCGGTTTATAGAAAAGAGGATCGGCTAGACATAAATTTTTGAAATTATCTATCACCTTTCCAGGTAAAGGCATAGTAGGTAAATTACCCGTTATTTTATCGACAATGACTGCGTCAGTCGACAAGATAGGACCGGCTCGGTTTTTGGGCTTGACGGTGCACGTAGTTAACCCGAAGTCTTTAACCGCATTGCCACCTAACCCAACGGGTTGAAAATGACATCGACGACGAGCTAATCCTAAACGCATAGCACACTCTTGAGTAATATAGCCTGTCATAGCCCCGCTATCAATAATAGCACGTACGGCGTGGTACTGGCCCCAACGATCTGCGACGTGTATAACAGCTGTTCCGAGTAACACAGTCAGTGTCGCCGAGCACGTCAACGAAACCGCCTTATTCGAAAAATCATTATTTGAATCTATATGCAATGTGTGGTGATGATTTTTCTTACAAACCGCACAACGAACCAAAGAGGGACACTCGTTGACAGTATGGTTAATCCTTAAACAATTCTCGCATAACTTCATCCGTGTAATAGCTTCTAAACGTTGAGATGGCGAAAGATTAATGTACTCAGGACATCGATAAATCGAGTGTAATTTTTTACAATATAAACAATTTTTATTATAGGACTGTGTGCAGTCACCTTTAGAGTCGACCTTGACAACAGCTGATGACAATGTTGTCTTAGGAACATTTCTAGTTGAATAATTTTGTTTTGAATAATATGTAGGTTTACTACTAGTTTGTAATTGAGTTTGTTTAATAGGTTGAACATATTTTGAGGTTATTTTACAATCCGACATTTCTAGCACACGCACACGATTCTCGATAAATGAAATTAAGTCCTTGAAAGTTGGAATTTTATTTTGTTCGAAAGACTGTTCAAACTCCCGTCTAGTAATAGGGTCCAAGTTACGAATTGAAATATAGAATAAAATAAATTGTGATAAATCATTAATTTTTAATAATTCAAGTGCCTTAACGCTGTCTTGAAATATTTGTAAAAACGAATTAAGTGCAGCAAAAGATTCATTTTGTAACGGTTTGAAGTTAAATAATTTATCTAAGTATATAGTAGCCAAGGCTCGCTTATTTTCATATCGCTTAAATAGTGCATCCCAGACAATAGAATAGTTCTCAGACGTGACCGGCATCGATTTAACAATAGTCAACGCCGGACCGCTAACAGATGACAACAAATAATAAAACTTTTCTATGTCCGCTAAGTCCGGGTTATCATTAATTAAAGTTGAGAAGGTATCACGGAATGTAGGCCAATTTTCGAGCGAACTATCAAAATGAAAAATTTCTAATTTAGGCAACTTCGGTTTAACACAAGCACTAGACTTCTCTTTTATTTGAATGGATTGTTTATTATCTGACATGCCTACATACGTTTGAGCGACCGATTGAATAGTATAATAAAGTTGATCAAAACTTTCAAACTCTGCGTAAGTAGGAACATACTCGGCACAGAAATTCCTATTTAATGTTATGATGTCGTGAACAGCCTTTTCATATAAAGTGCGCCATGTTTCAATGTCTTTATAGCGTAAACGAAAGTTTTCTAAAGAATCAGGTTTAGACTTAATATCTACAGCCAAATCATATAAGGATTGAATTCGCATAAAATAAAGTTCTTTTATAACTATATGTGGTTGTAATAACCTCTGAAGTTCTTGTTCAGTTTTCGGTACTTTCGCCATAATAAACAATTCGCAAAAATGTAGGTAGACCTATGTCTGTGAGGAACACGACGCGCGAGTGGCGTTTAGGTACAACTGCACAATGGCGTCTCACTCAACGTTTTAATCTTACGAAAATGAAGTAAATTTGAATATCTTTTTGAATACTGAATATTATGATAAACTGAATGTTACAGGGTTAGTTTTATGCATAATACAATTGAAATATATAGGTAACTACTATAAATAGTGCGTAAATAAAGATGAGTTATGATAAATACAATACGATAAACAGGTATTAGGTATTATTGGCGTCGTAACTGGAAGAATCCTAACCGATCTGCTTGGTACAATAACCAAATTATCCGGCTCGAAGGACCAAAATGTTTGAATTATGAAAAGATTTCGCCCTTAAATGGTCTCGGTAGGAACTTACCCGCCACGCCTAACTCCATTCCACGATTTCGGACGAAGCATGCGTTGGTAGGTCCTTGTATTTCCCACATCAATCTGGTTAATGGCACTAGAAATGGCTAAGGGACTATTTTCAAAGCGTGCGATAAATTAGAGAGCGAAATAATTAAATATTTTATAATTATGTTAATAGCAATTTATATTAAAATAAAACATTTTTATATTATTTGAATAAGTAAGTAATTATGTATATTATTTTCAATTGTTCATTATTTATCATCATTTTTTTTGACTCAATATAAAACTTAAATGTTATTGTTTTTCTAACGTCTGTAATTATTTTAAGTAATTTACAGTATAAACCATCGTTTTATGGCATCACTTTAGTTCTAAAGAAGGACTTAAAACCAAACTAACAACTTTACCTTTACAACTAACATTTTAAAGTTCCTTTCAATAATAAAAAACAGGGTGCCTATAAATTGAAATTCTCCAACACACTGCGAGCTTTGGAAATAAATAAAACGATTTCAAACATACGAATAATGTGAAAATCTATGTCAGTGAATCCAACGTACGGGTATACTCGTATCTCGCGCCCTCAAGTAAAACTCGCTCAAGCGATACTCAAGAACTGGATTTACTTTGTCAATGCCTTGAAAAACATTTATAAATAAATTCCTCAAATGATTACGCAATATTAGTAGTAAGTTCTCGAAACTACTACATAATGTATTTGTATGTATTTTCGCTTTAAAATTCGTAGATTTTTTACTTATTTGCTTCTTTTTTTTTCATTTTTTACTTTATTGTTTTAAAACTGAAATCGAAATTATTTTCGTTAGATGTTTCTATCTATTTAAATAATAACGTAGCTACTTACCTACTTATTATAGTAATTTAGTAAACAAAGCGAAATAAAAATATTACAGCTCAAAAAATATGAAGAAATATTTTTATTTAGATTTAAAGAATTTATCAACATCGTTAAAATCATCGAAGCGATAACTCGAACAAGAATTGCGGCTAACGATATTTTTTACGATATTTCCGCATAAATGCTGGCAAAATATTCTAGTCTTACACGTATTCCTCGATATTCATATTGGGATTCCAAATGTGAAAAGGTAATATATGAAGGATTTTCGAGTGTGCTTGGTACTTTATTATACAAATATTATACTTATTATACAATTGCGCTAGAAAGAGGTTATTTCCGAACGTATGTATGTATGTATGTCGATTGCTTTGGCTCTACAACCCAAACCTATTTTTTAGGATGACGTTAAGACCCAGGACAAACTTTGCCTATGAGGCAAGTTTTCAAATTAGTTCAACCATAGATGTTGCATCATCCTAAAAGAATGTATGCTTAATTGTACATAGCGCACACCTATTAATTCAAAACTTGAAATTTAAAATTCGAACGCCAAAATAACCCCTCCATATATTCCGAGCCACGGGGTTAAACCGTCCCGCGTGTTAATGTATCGGTTAAAATAATACGCATTTACCAACATTTTTACGTTTTGACGTTTACGTTCCGTTTTAAATTCTCGAACCGAGCGGCTTTCCGTTTCGCTAATTCCAGGTTACGGAAAAACGAAAACTTGAATCCTGTAGCGCAAACATTGTTTTTTTGCAACGGAATTTCGAAATTCAAATGGGAAAACTATAGAGAAACTGCGCGATGGATTATTGAGTGATGCAGGTTTTCGTATAAATCTGAAATTTCAAAGTACTGTAGTTGCATATTATTTTGGATTTACCTTTTATTGGGTGCATAGTACATAGTTTAGTTACGTGCATGGTAACATAAAGTAATCTTTTAATTAAATATTTGTTATTATTTATGCTGTCAACTCTGGGAAACATACCGGGGATTTTTATACAACCATTATACAAACCAATATATTGACATCAACCATTGAGCAAGGAATGTATCTGTCTTAGTTCTTTCTTCCGTGACATCAACTATATTAAACAAAACCATAGACAATCAAGGTATTTGTAACAGATTGTAAAAAAAAACTTTAAACAATTGCAAATTGATTCTTAATTTAAAACAAATATTATCTAGCTCGTGCATATTTCCAGTTCACTTTCAAATATAGAATTTCAATTTAAACAAGGTTACTTTGGAATAGATTGTGTGCCTTACTAGTTTAATTTAAGGTTGAATATCGAATGTACAATGATATACTTGTAATTTATCTAGAGCTTTATTTATAGAAATGGCTATTATAGACGACTTTACTCGTAGTTACAACTTCATAGGAGAGTATTATGCTGTCCTAATATTGTCGTATATCTTTAACATACCATTGTTGTCCATTAATCTTGCTAACAAGAAGTAAGCTACGGCTACCGGGAGGAAAAAAGCTTAAGAAAAAATACCCGGTATTCTTTTTTCGAATGTTGTTTCAAGACGATATGTGCAACAGAACATTTTGAAAGAAAGAAAGAAAGAAACGTTTATTTCGCCGTGGTACAACAAAGAAACAAAA
>LGAG01000165.1:29403-55358 GCA_001278395.1 Lerema accius
ATATCGACGTAGAAAAACAATTTCACTGTAAGTAACGCTCCAAGTTTTCAATAGATTCTGGAAATTGTTTCAAACTAAATAAAAGTGAAAAAAAAAACTATCTACAAAGGATAAAAGTTTTTTGTCAAGGTACCTAAATAAACACAAGCTTGTTTGTAAGGTGTCAGTTTTTATACTCATCAGATAACAAATTTATTTTTAAATGTGTGTATTGGGCGCAAATCATCGCTGTCCAAGATAACGTAATATAGTCAACACTACTAGAACACACTAGGTACATTTCACAGGACCCTGTGAGCGTTATTATTATCACAATGTAACTATAAGACTTGTTATTAAAATTAAAAAAATCTCCGCACAAAACTCTCGTTGACAAGAGAATAAACTACAAAATGCTTGTGACAATATTAGGAACTAAGTAGGTACCCAATTATCATAGATGATTAAATACATCATTACCTATAAAAATCCATTTTCATGTTATGAGAACATAATAACAGTTGGGAATTCCAGAACAATGGGTCCTTACCTAATTAATATGAACAGGATTTCCAGCGCGATTAGAGTTATTAGAAGATTTATTTTCTCCCAGACTGAGGAATTACGGCTGAATAATCTTTCTAATTATTTTGCGCGTATTTTCGCAGAATTACTGTTATTATTATGTGGATACGTAGGCGTTGACTTGAGTCAGGAGACTGAAAGGTCAAAGGGTAAGGCGCTCGGCGTCGACTCCAAACTATAATAGAACCGCCTACTGCATGATGCATTCAATTACCGTCAAGTTCCACGGATCGATCGTATCAACCTTCGTAGATACGGTGAAATTATTACAAGTTGGCTTCGACCAATAATGGCACCCTGGCTGGCTTCATAACTGAGGAGGCCTAGAGCATTCTCTACTACGTTACTCTAGTGCAGATAGGCGGATGAGTTAAAGGTTTAGCACAAGCTTATTAATAGTTTTTTGGTCTTTAATGTTTTCGTATAACATTAGCACGTTAGCGAGGGTAGACATTATACCTACTTAAGTACCGAGGCACTATAAAATACTTTACAATTTTAAATTGTATCAAAGTACCTACCTACAGTGCGCAGGTACTTCGTGCAAGGTAGGTAACTAAGTTACACAAATAATTCCTAACTTCTAGTAAATCACAGCAACCGACATTGTAGGGCAACAATTTACGACGCACTTTGAAATCGATTTTACTGTAATAGCAGGTCCGTTAGAACAATTGCAGTCAATATGATTTGCGTTTTAGTAAAATTGATCCAAGCGGTAACCGCGGCGTGCACGTCAACAAAAGCTTGTTACTTGACGATAATAACCTTGCCCCCGGAAATCGAATGACGTAAGCACATCTTTTAATAAATTGACAGCTCAAGGATCACTCAGTCTTTATACCTGATAGATAAAAGGAAGTCTAAATTAGCTCAATAGTTTTCGCTGCTCTACTCGTACTTCATTTATGAGCAACACTGAGTCATAGCTTCACTTGTACAATGCTGATTAAATGTCAATAAATTACTGATCACATAGGTATCTATTGTGTTCCTAGACAATTAAAAATCACAAAGAAAGTTAATGCTTGACAACAATCCTATAGAATGGAAAATGGCGATGTAGGCAGTATCCTCACCTAAATGGTAGGCGCACTTACAAAGAGCCTATTCACCCTATTCGAGCTAAAAAAAATTACAAAGGGAGGTTCTAAGACTTACATGTTCAAAACTTTTGGCCAACAGCCTTTAGTTTTCAACGATTCTCGATCATAATAGCGCATAGCGACCTTGACAGAGACCACCGCTCCGATTCTTTGTTTTCTTCTCGTTTCCGAGCGAATGACGTTCATTGCATAACGGATAATAGAAGCGGGATGGCAATAAATCGATTCCTCTTGACCCAAATCCGCTCGGGTCAAAGCCATGTCGCCGACGACCGGAATAACAATGTTGATCTACAACTTATGCCGCGACGAGTGTACCGTGTAGGTACTGCACTAGCTAAGTACTAGAGTACCTACTGCATACTAAAAATACCTACCTACTAGCCATGTATGTAACGTGTTCTATGTTAAGATAACAAACTAAACAAACTACATCTCCCACAAAGACAAGTACGGATAAGTTACTAAGTTTAATATCATATTCGTAGCAGGGGAAGAATTTGGTGATTTAAAATCCCTTTTTAAGCAACTGGGTATGAAATGATAATTTTTAAAATCGAATTCATTTGTCACTTTTCGAGCGAAATACCAATTAATTTTATGGAATTTGATGTTATGTATGTTTGATCAAATTAATGTAGAGCTTGCAAAATAAGTAATACCATAAACTTTACCTATCAAATCAAGAACTCTACATATAAAAAAAAACTTAATTCGTTTAGTATTTTAACAATCGTAATGATGTTGTAAACGTTGTAGTCATTTAAATATATTTAAACAAGCCTGATGATGGTTTTATTATTCAAGCATTCATTACACAGTTGGGTAAAGTAGGGTGGGTCAAGGTCTAAGGACGGCATTAGGTACATTACGTACTCGTATATAAGAGGTGAGAGAGACCTCTAATATCAAAGACCTGAAAGTTTTACTGTCAATTTCACATGATAGGTACCTACTTTATATAATTCTATACCTATCTATTTTATTTTTAAGGCATTACCTATTTGGCTTAAATTTCAGTAAGAAATAGGACATTAAATTCACAATCTGACATTTCTAACGTTTTCATTTTATTTTAATTTTATTTTTTAACACGGTAAATTAGGGATAATGCCGCTGGAAATTATAACAAAGAGGGGAGCCATGAATTAATGACTCTACGCAAGTATTATAATAGACTAAAAATTTACATAAAACATTAGTAGGTACCTAGTAGTAATACTTATCATTGATTAAATTTTGAAAACAGAAGTTAGGTATTACATATTCAATACACATTTAAGGCCTAGTTTGGTTATAAAATCAATGAGCCACGACAAACTATTATGATGTTAATCTTCATTGTTATAATGTCGAATGTGAAATATAATCGTTCTTTTATTAATCGACAACTATAGCGACAAAATGTTCAGTTGTACACAACACAATGTGCCTGTATATTTGTACTTGTATAAAGAATACCACTTTTACTACTGACCTTGTTTTACTGATAACGGGATTATGAAGGTTGCGCACAATCCGCGTAATCCATTTAGGTATATTTTATGTTCGGGTGGTCAAATAAAATGGTCGATATTAACAGCTGTAAAGAATACTATATTGCCTTTACTTAAAATCTTGTTATTACCTCCCTTTACTTATCGCAATATTTTATTAAAATTACGGGGTCCATAATTATACACAATAAATTATAATGTCATAATTGTAATCCGAATAAGCATGACAGCTAAAAACAGACTAATACAATAAATAACTACCAAAAAAAATTATAAATCATATGAATTTTAAAGAATAAACAATACGTATAATAGAATTACGCTCTTTTGGCCTTGTCTGGTTTTCTCGCGTTAAGAATGTGAGTTTATCAATAGTAAGAGAACACAAACAACAAACAAACAAAGCGGCATAATGCATGCAGAGTCTTGAACAAAAATGTGCGGTAGAGATGGTGGCGCTGTCGTCGCGAGCCGCGACTCGCCTCTAACCCAATTCCACAGTATCGTATCAGCTTTCACAGTGCGTTGCGTCACTTACTGCAGCTCAGGGCTGTCACAAATCAGTCTTTGTTTATTTTATTTACTCACATACAAGAAGAATCTGTTAATCAAAGTAAATTGTTGCAATTTTACCTATTGTAGTTATGTTTATAGGTTTTAGGTTTCACGGGAGAGTATATGTATAGATAATAGTAGGTACACTAAAATCTACTTATATAATATTTAATCGCATAGCGACCACAATGTAATGGAGACCTTTTCGTATACGAGCTTAAGAACTATGCAACGTCACTAACTCTGTCAGTTCTATCGCGCACTTTAGAACTCAGTATCTGTATCCAATTAACAAGATATTTTTGTAAAGTAAAGAAAAAAATGGGTGCAGTGCTATCTTACTGATGAGTTGATAATTAGTAATCTTTCGTAAGATTGGTTGTAGTTCTAATTTTAAAAGGAGTAGATTCAAGGTATTGATTAAAATTTACTATCCATTACATGAGTGACAGCCCTATTGAAGCGTCATTCGCCACCATCATCGCGAGTGTGTTGCGGAGATGCGCAAATTAGTGACTTGATCCAGCAGGTGAATATAATTAAACTGATTGTCACAATTACATGATTGCAAGGTAATAATAGCGATAACATTTAATCTACCTTTAAAACTAAAAGCCATTAAAAATAATTAAAGGTAAAATAAGATTTCCTAATTTTCTGGTCGACTTATGACAAGGAGGTATAAAATAAAAATAAAAAACAATGGACGAGACGACTTAGTTTTATTTGATAGTCCTAATCGTAATGCAAATACAGTTGCGGGATTCCAATTCTAACTATAAGTAGGGCCATTACAAACGTGCAAACTACGTCATCAATCATTTTATCATATCTCTTGTTCACAGTTATATCGGAACATATCGGAACTCTCACTCGAATGTGCGACCATAGACCATCCCTTTGACGTTTTGTTTTATGACGTAGTCTGCACGTTTGTAATGGCTCTACTTATACACATTAACGTATCTTCTTTATCGTACATCGTTTGCGGCAAATTCATTGGGTCCCGATTTAGTTACTGGATATTTTCAAGTCCGGGGCCCTGTCTGGGGTGGCACGTAGCATTTAGGCATCTTACCACCCAATTGTTACTCCTCGGAATTTACGCTCAGTAAATTCTTCGGGAATTAAGGTAAGCTTAGTCTTTTTTTGAAAATCCTTTTTTTGTAATCACCATTGCAGCAAAAAGTAACTGGGAAAAAACAGACATTAATTAACATAATAGAAATTATTATATTGTAATAATTTATTTCGTAATTTCTAAATTACTGCATAAGCTACAACATTGCTACAAACGTGACAATATGGAAGTCACGATAAAGTGATCGTGATAAAAATATACAACGGACGTAAATTACGATTACGATAATACATAATAAAATGTATTGTATTCTCTGCTGCAGCAGTAGGCGGTGCCGAAGTCTGTGACATTAATAACCACATGATATTGATCCATTTACGGTGAGGTAAGGTCTATTCCCGCATATAAATATACCTGAAAAGTATTTAAACATGTTGCTTCCATGGGGATACGTGGAGACTGGTGTAATTAAATGTATAGAGGAAAGCAGATCGAAATAACCATGTGACCATGGTACTTATATTACTATAGGTTAGTTTTGTCATAGCTGTTTAATTTCTGCGGTATTTGGTTGTATGTATTTAGATAAAAGTTATCGCCTTTTTTTATAAATCGAGAACTGCAAACAACCTGGACATTGTGTAGGTGTGTCATTGGCGCCCTTCTGACTACCGACTTCACCCTTCGGCCTTTCCCGTAGTCTTTTACTCAAGCCAATATATTAATTGAATGCTAGCCAATGGGTTCCGGATAACCCTATACTTTATTGTGCTTTTGGTAAAACAAAATATTACTTTTACTACAACTGTACTACTGTATGCAGATAAAAACGTCTAAATATTTTACTCTTAAGAGAAACAGTTGTATTGACAAAGTTGTGTTCTGTTTTGATGCGCCTGCGCCGCGTCATTCAGCACTCATTCGTAGGGATGCCAACTATCAGTAAAATAAGTCATAATATAAGATAGTAGGGAAACGTATATTAATATCAGTTATTCATATTATTTGATAACTGAGGTCACTTCTTTTCTGACTTATTGTGGTACCTAGTGTTAGGTTTACCTTTAAAGGAATAAGTACGAGTAAATTAAGGATTAGTGTCCCCTCCTTAAAGACGATAAAAGACAAATATTCAAATAATCTAATAGTTATGCAATTTAAAGACCAAATAACATTTTAAATAAGTTTACCAAAATAATATTATTTGCGGATAATGTAGAGCAATTCTGAAGACGAAGTTACCAGCCCTACTTGTATCGTAAATGTAAACAGTTGTAAATGTTGTAATCATTCCCAAGTTCCACACCCCTGGCGATGGGGACTGGGAAATCTAAATAAGAGATTTTATATTTTATGGATTGTGAAACACCGACATCTTGGCACGGGCTGGGAAACTTATTTACTAAACATTTAAAAATCCTTTGATACTGTAGAAGTATACCCTTTTTCTTTGTAACGTGAAATTAAATAAATAAATATTGATGTTTTAAGGGTAAATATTTGTTGTAAAAATTTTAAATAAGCAAGATCAAAGTGAATAATTTCAACGATAACTATTATAGAAAGCGACGTTAATTAACTACTAATTGCATCATTGTTTGGAAGTGAAGAATAGCAAATAATTATAAAAAGTAATAAAATGGCTTGTCGAGGAAATTATGTTGATAGTAATAAATAACAGATAGATAGGATAATATTGATTGTTTCGTCAACATTTTCCGCAAGGCTTTTTCCCTTATATTTCAGTTTGCTTTTGCGTGTCTAAGTTAGACCTAACTACAATAGTAGGTATTGTGCACAAAACTATAGTGGTAATATACGGAAAAAATTATAGTGGTAAAAGTAGCTGTAAAAATCGTTGAAAAGATAGAGATCATAGAGCCCATGGATTATAATGGAAGTAAGTGATTGGCATCGTCTGATCTCGAAACCCTGATTATAACTATAGACAGATAGAAACACTAGGTATTCTGATTCCCGATCTTATAATACCTATTGAAAGAAATAATTAATCAGTTACCTCGCAAACATAAAAATAAAAACGTATATTCAAAAGGTCATACTCAGCGGGATCCGTCGTAATTTTGCGTGTCAATAAAACGCAAAAACCTTTCCTATAACTTAAAAAAGTGTACACAATAGCTGTCGCACATGTTTTAGAAAATCACATGGAAGCAAAACAAAAACAAAAGTTCTCACAAGTGTAACAGAGAACAATGACTCGGAAAGTTGTGCGAACTCGCGCTGCCAAAGAAAGTCGAGAGAATCTGTAAACTCGCGAGCTAGTAGACGCTATGAAACCATTCAAGCATTTCAGGCACAGCCATCAGAGCGAGATGAAGCTATTTGAGTTATTAACTGCGTCTTTTTCACGCGCACGCTAAATTAAACGCAGGTCGCCTTGCGGAACGCGATCCAATCGTGAGCGAACTAAGCAAAAACTTTGCCAGCGGAGAAATTTCCTCTATATTCAAGTTTTTGTTTGATGCAAATTGCTTTATACATAACGGATTTTTAACGCTAGAGTGATCGGTGTACGCAATGGCCTAAGCGATGATACAATACAATTGTAGATAGTAAGGCAACGCAAGATTGAATGTAAAAACACAGTATCTTTTACAACTGATAGACATACAATGCAGTTAAAATGACTTGAATGCATGATCGATATAAGGAGCTACATTCCATTAGTTTGTTCCTAAAATGATCATCAAATCAAATAGAACCTTTTAAAATTTTGCCATCAGTAAAAGAAATATGAAATACAAAGTCAAAGTAAATTAAGCTCCTGATTTGAAAGCTTTTACCTCGAAGTAAGTCCTATGAATTCATTTATTTAAAAACATTCTATTAAAAAAGGGACTTTGCTCTTTGTCAGAAACTCAAAAGGCTATCGGTATACATCTCAATAACTTTTCCAATAAAGAAAATAATACCACGATGAAATAAACTACCAATTACTAATAACTACCCACAAACAAATAAAATGTAGAGTTTGCTTGAACTAGCACAATTTTAATTAATAAAATACATCTTTATGTAAAGTTGCAAAAATATAGAGTATAGAATGATTAAGGTATATGTCCGCTTCGTTTTGTTCTTTAAAAGTAACTTTTGGCGTGATAATCGTAAGGAATTATGTAAACTCACAGGCCTTCACCTGATCAGGAGGGAATTACTTATCATAAACCTCATTAATTTAGTTGTCCTCTGCGTCCTCGTTGGGTATCCAGTGACGTGCACAGAGCTGAGAAAGGCCGAGGGCTTGCGTCTGATACACGTACCACGTACGTACGTTACCGATAACGTCACGCCCTCCCCGTCTCGGTACCGTAGCCCTAACGAACGACGATGATAGCGGGATTAGCGGGTGCTGCTCGACTCCATTCGGAACCTATCGGTCGTCTTCGCGCCCCCTACTCTGTCTGGACGTGATTACGTGAGCCTCGCGATACGAGAGCGAACGAGACCTCGATGCGATACCCCCCTTCCCTCCGGCCAGGTCCGATCGGCCCGCTGTCGGCCGATTCTCGTTCTGACTGTACCAGTCCGTCCGAGTAGAGCAGTCTATCGCGAGTCGTATTCGTGAGTGCACGTGTCGGTCGTCGTCAGTGATAACATCCGACTTTTGATACGTGTGTTCCCTGCGAACAACTAGGTATAGACATCAGCAAAAAACTCAACAAAGGCCCCCACGGCAGTCAGTGTTGTAAGGTTAGGAAGTGACTGAAACAGGTGTTGTGTGACTTGTGAGTGGTTCCCGAGTGTTGTGCTGGCCGCTGGCTGCTGGCAATACGTCGTCGTGTCGAGTTAGCTGGCAGCGTCGCTCCTCCGATTCTCGCGAGGTAAAATACCGAGACTTACGAGCGAGATCGCATACGTGGAAGGAAACCGGATTGCGGTGCCGTGCTTTTCTGCAGCCTATTTTCTATAAGTTAATTTAAATTGCTTGCGATTACCTCCTTTTTTGTTTGTCTGAGCTGTGAGTTGTCGTCGGAATGACGTGTACCGTTAGTTATTTGATGGCGCCCTCAATATGCTTACTGCAATTCGTAACCTTATTTATTATCAGTGTGGCGTAAATAGGTGATCAAAATTGCGACAATATAAAGTGCTCGGTCCGAGGGCGCCCGTAGCAAAAGGAAGTTGTTACGCGTTAGCGTTTTTCAATTTTCAACCATTTTATCTCGATAAAGACGTTACGTTGATACGCGGAAGTACCGATACGCTGCTTTACTTCATTGTTTGTTGATCAGTTCGTTGATCATCTGGACTTAAAAAAGTACTCGCGAAGCTTATAACCTTCCTTCTGACTACAAAATTTTAGATGTGTGAAAGATGGCCAACTTGGATTTTGGACTTTTCTAATTAGGACTTAATTAGGAAGTTTATTTGAGTGCGATTAAAAACATTTTCTACTTTATCTGTAAGGGTGTGGCAAGTTGCCAAGTGCTTCAAGGCCTACGAGGACAAGTTTTTAAATCGTATATACGAGTGCTCATTTGGGTAAATTTCGACACTGTCGACCGTTGATGATGTCGCATCAGGCCAAGCTCGTGGTTTACTTTGCTTTGATGAAATACTTGGACACGTAATAGATGCTGATGAATCCTTCTCATTGAAAACTAAGTAATCTAATAAGAAGTGTTAAATTTGAAGTAGATAGGTATAAAGTTTACAAACCCAGCGCTAATGGTTATCTTTTAGGTACCGTACCTAATAAGAAGAATAAAGGTTTCCGAAACAATAAATGTAGTAAACTATTTATTTGCCGATTTATGTAGAAAAAGTGTGGGTAAAACAATGTAGTAAACGTAAAACATAAATATCTACATAAGAAATCCAGCGATTCTAAAGTTCATCGGAAAAAAGATCGATACGCAGTGTTGGAACAAAGCGATATGTCGGGTGTCGCTTTCTCAATATTTCGTCTATTTTTAGCAGTGCGATACCACGCGCGGAGGCGGCGGCGACGCGAAGTAGGTCGCGATATTTGCGCGCTGTACGCCGTACCTGCGCACGCGGACGCTCGTTCGATGTTTGTAACGATCCACGAAGGCCAATAAAAATTTCACACATGACACGTATTAAACTACTCAATGTCAATTACGACAGCTCTGTCGATTTGCAAGCCTTTGTGTATTATTGTTTTTATTGTAAGTCTCTACAATAAAGTGTCTCTACCTCTCCATGTGTAGAGTCAATAGATTCTAGCGTTAAAAATACGGATGAATACTGCTATTTATGTAAAAAACTGAAATACAATAGGGTTAATATTATAACAATAAGTGGGTATTAGTACCAAATTGTAGAGCAAGTGAATTGCGCAATAAAGACGTCGCTATGTGCATATACTCTACGGTTAAGGCCATGGATTTTAAAACGGTCTTTGTACACGTAATTAATTATCATAATTATGATTAAAATTAACCAAACCGCAAATTAGACGAAGAAACGTTAGTACCTAACCTACGTTAGCAATCAGATATCAATATCAATATTGTAGGGTGCGTGACGGTACTAAAGGGCGATGGTATGACGACCGAAATGCGTGAAAGATAATTCTCCCGCAGTAGTGCGATATCGTCAGCTGATAGCCGGGGTTAATGACCTCGACTTTGTCTCGATGTCCGCGCACTTATCAAGCCGTGTATACGGCGCGGGTCAAAGGGTTATCCGGTTAGTTTTTCATTCGATTTCGATTACATTGACATTATTTTGTGAGTTTGTAACATTCCGTCGAGATGAGCTACAATCTGGCGTTATCTGAGGTGGATCAGTTACAACTAGTGGTCTAAGATACGAAACAGGGACGATCTTCATCCATCAGTTTAATGGTTAAAACGTGGTTTATAAGTTTTTAGTATATTAATTAAGTACGTGCCTAAGTTAAAAATAAATTGTAGATTTAGTGGACTTTAAAATCTTGACCAGCTAAGTTAATTAAAGATTCAAAATTACTTTTCCGAACAAGATATAGGAATATTGGCAAAAAAAATTCGCCGAAATGAAGACCGAGGCAAACTTATAATTTTTCATTCTTTTAAAAATGTTTCTTCTAAATCCAATTAGCAACTAAGTTAGAATGCTTAGGTACCTATGTAATAGGTAAAAAAGTAATAGTAGAAACAGAAGTAATATTTCAAAGAAAAGATGTTTTAATTTATTGTAATTAAAAAACGATGGCTTGTCCATGTTATTAAAGGAAGTAATCATTTGAGCTATCGCAGTAATGACGTCACGTCCTGGCGAACTCGCGGCAAGGTTAGTTCAGTAATTGACCAAGATTGCCTTAGCCGCCATCGCGCCATCATGATTCATAATTCAACGCCAACTGACACCGGCTGATTTAGAACCATTAATTCTCAAATGAGAGCTAGCATCTCTAGGTTACATCGTTGTGGACTCCAAACACTAGTAATCTAGTACACGCGGACGCTTTTGTTAAAATTTTTGCGTAGAATTAACAATAATAAAACCTGACTGGCGGCGTTAAAAACATCCCTAATAAAAAAATATGGGGTTTAAAAATAGAATAAAAAAAAACAATGTTTTTTTCCTTGTATCCATCAGACTAACGATGGGTATTATTAGGACAAGTAGGTACATATTTTTCGTATCGTATATCTGTCCAAATCAGAACAAACTGACTGTACTGGGGGTACACAAGCTAGAGCGCACGTCCTATCACGAGTGTGTCAGTCACAAAACTGGACTAGTTTAACTACCAGTTTAACAGGTTGATTGATTCGTATCTACCCTCTCTATTTATGACTCTAGTTGGTGGATTTATATTATTCCAACAACCACTTAACTTGCTATTCAAAGTTAATAAAATAATTATAGTAACATACAACAAACTCAGTTCAACCTACGAGTGTAACGTAGTCCAAACAGTACAGTAACAGGTATTATCATAATGAAATTGTCTTGGTACTTTGTTTTAGTTCACAGTCAAGGACAAACCGCGTTAATTGCGAAATGTAAGCACAATTGTAACACTACACAATCAAATTTAATTGCTGCAACAAACTGCAATACTCAGAACGAATTTGTATTGTGCATGGTAGGTACCAAGTTATATTAATTCGAATGAAGTTTTACTAATTAACATTTAACAATACAACTAACACTCATTATTACACTCATTACATCTCATTAACAGATAACCAGACAGATAACCTAATAGGTCTCTAATTCCAACAGTCTCTATCGGTCTCTCCTACGACCCTATTAGATCTAGACTCTAATCTGCTCTATCAATCAATTTATGATCACTCCTAGGATTAGCTAGTATGAACGTAAATACTATACCATGCGTGTATTATGAGATTTTTATTAAAAAGGCTGGTGCAGTAAACCAGTGATAAGATATGCATTAAAGTTAATCAAAGTTTATTAATTAATAAGGGGGTATAGTGAGTTTTAAAGCCCCTACAAGATTGTATTACATAATTATGTATACGGTAGAGAAAATATCCAGCGGAATTTAATTTAGGCACCAAGTTATAATTGAACGTTAGTTAACGATAATGATTAATTCAAATAACTTGCTTAATGCTGTAGCAGTAGATACATTATACAATGAAACATAGTTGTGGACTATGGACTTTGTTATCGATAACAACGATCTTTCGGCATTTCTTATCTTAATCATATCAGTCAATTATGGAAAAAGATTTAAATAATATTTTTAACTAGCTTTTGAATTTAAAAAATATTTGTTACTTAGAAAACTGTGTTATGATCGTGTTATTAAACATGAGACGAGGGAAAGAACGCGATTCGCGACCTATTTATACAACATCTTAATTGAGAAAGATATAACTCGCCCTGAAAAAAGAGGTTTATGAACTGTATGCATGATAATTTGGCTCGCGAAGTCTGTCGGCGATACCGAGAAATTCCATTACAAAGCGTCTTTGTAAACGCACAGGCCCGCTCTTACAAACTCGATTAATCTCAACGTTGACTGGGTGAATCGATTCGGTTATGATTACGAGACCACCAATCGCGCATTATTACAATTGTGAAAGGGAGCAACTAGTGTCGTAAAAACGCATGTTATGCATACTTATCGGTATAAGGGGCTGCCTTTTAATCACGTGAAATATCACAAGGGGGGAGGGGGGTGTCGTGATATATCACGTGTATTTTTTCGGAAAACGCAATATTTATACTTGTATTTTAAAAATAAAAAAAAATAACAAGATTTTTTTAGGTACTAAAAACTACACTGGATTTAGGGGAGGGGTGGTTCGTTTTAAGCCTCATCATTTAATACCCAGGGGTTTAAAAATGACACAAAATATCTCCGTGATTAATGGACGGCTCCTAACCACATTGTATTTTAAGCAATCTGGTATTGGTAAGTAGAGACGACGTGTAACTTACTCTTAATTTCGTAATAGACAACTAACCACCTTCCGGATACGAAGTAAGTCGAGAAATCGTCCGATTGACCTGAATTGTTTCAGATCAATGTCACTATTTAAATTTCGAAGTTTTTGTTCCTATTGTTTAGCGTTGGATTACTACAAACTTTTTTTTTGTTCGTGAAGGTTTTCCGCGTTGTTGCTAAAAAATTTTCCTTGTATTTATAATCGACTATAATAGGTAGGTACTACGATCAAATTTATTCAATCTTCTAAGAACTACTCTACAATCTCGGAACCAAGACAGAACGTTAAATGAAATGAGATTATTATTGATACAGTCTGCAAAATTTTGATTTTTAAAACGAGTTAGCGGATTTTACGATGTTGCAACTTAGCAGATCTTAGGGAGTGGCTATGGCTAGAATAACAAGTTAAGCGTGTATAGCTATGTGTATCGGAGTAAACGGTACGGCCGGACTGCCGACTGCCGGACACCGTCCACTTTCACCGTCAGCCATCTTGTTGAGCGCACACTTCGCTACTTAAGAATTAGCACGCATTGTTTGCCACTAGTTGAGATTTTAAAATCGTTAAAAACAAAAAGCTTTTAAGCAAACATAAAAGTGTAGACGTAGTCAAATTATAAAAGATACCGTGTTTTCTTAAATTATTTTTGACATTAAAAAACTAAAAATTTGTTAGCTATAATGTCCTCAGAATATAGTGTTTCTTTAACAATGTACGTCTTTTAGTCAATATGCCACGTCGAATTCAAGTATCTTACAATCTAAGTCCAATTAAAGTTAAGTAAATACAATTATTAATTAATGTGATTACCGAGGATAATTATAATTACTCTACACTAAACAAATCTTATAAACATCAACCGCAGAATCTAACCTGTGTCTGTTCTAAAAGAGGCCAAGGTGCACAAGCCCTACACACAGCGTGTACGGCAAACCAACAATAATTTGATAATAGACTTTCAAAGTTACATCACTAGGTATCACGTTATCACAGTAATTATAACTTCGTGACTCGCGACTACATTCTTGCTAATTCTCGGCGTTTCTTAGTTAAGTTAGTGATTTTATGTCGTCAGACCGATGAAAAAAAAAGACCATAAAACGTTAATCTGCTGTATATAATTATATTATATTCTTACGAACAGTGACATACAATTTAAAACCGTTAGTCATGTAGTAAAGGTTTAAAAAATATGTTAAATACATTTTGTAATTGTTGCAGGTTAACCTTCCTTGTTAGAGAAGACTTCACACAAGAATTGGTAAGTACCTACTGCCAACAGATAACTCTAGGCTTAATAAAATCTACTCAGACAGCGCGACCTTCGCCAACTCTGAATATTCATTAGAAGCTGGTATTATTCTCCATAAATACTCATTAACAAAATTAAATTCAAAACATCGTTGTGAATGTGACGAAACACAATGTTTTGTGCTGAGGACAGGTGATTAAATAATCAGTCGAATAATTTATTTATACAACCATTTAAACATGTATGTTATACGTAAGTTGAGCGACAGAATGTACTTATTTAAACAGACTAAGATCTGTATTTTATTATAGTTCTTACCTTATTTGAATGTTAAAAAAACGATAATTTAACAGAACAAAGTCATTCTTCTAAACTGGATTAGGCAATACATAAAGCGTCTGAATTTACGCTCGAACTACTTAATGCTAATCCTAGGATCAAATTAAATTTAAAGAGCAAATTAGAGTCTACTCTCTGCTTACTCTATATTTATCAATCTTGTTTATCAATCTAGAGATGAAATGATGAAAGGCGCCATTTGTATAAGAACATTAATTTAATCGTCCGAATACCGCGGGCATCATGAACCTTTCCACGTATAATTGTTAACTGGTAGTAACTACAGAAAGGAGGGATTGACGGTATGGTTTAAGCCTGTAACAGGGGCCTTTAAATTAGCAATTTATAAAATATACCATTGTCAATAGGTACTTTACTCTGGAACGACATAGATCGAAAATGTTCCCCATTTTACAATTAGCTTGTCATGTTTTACTATATGGAAAAAAATCCCTAACAAAACACTGTTATTTTACGTTGAAATTGGAGCCAAATATCAAATATATAGGGATATTAAAGGAAGGTTACTGAAACACAAAACGTTGTAGAACAATTGCCAAAGTGTAAATGGAATAAAGAAAGTTGGTTTAATACATCAAAAGGGATACTGTGAAATCTTGGAAACAAAATATTTTACGTGGATTTATTTTCAAACACTTGTTTATACTAAGTACAGAGGCGCTTTGCTCGTAGGTACTTATTAAAATAGTTCCTTTTTTATGCAACGCTGTCTGATAAAAATTATACTGTCCTTTCCCAAGTTCAGTTTTATCATCATACTGAATTTCATCAAAATCGGTTCAGTGGTTTAGGCGTGAAAGCGTAGCAGACAGACAGACAGGGTTACTTTCGCATTTATAATATTAGTAGGGATTTATCTTTACATATAGATATAGTCAGTTTACACGTTACATGGTGGCAGGTATCCAAAGACCTACCTAATCATTAATAGAAAAACAAAACACTCAACGCTTATATTTAACGCATTTCCGTGCTTCCGAGTGAACGTTATCGTCCTGGTTGTTATCGTTAGATGACAATCGTTAAGCCATGCCGAACTTCTTCGGGCGGTGTACAAACTTCCGACACGGGAAGACCATTTACTACTCCGCCAAAACGCTATCTCATAGCGTAGTAGAGTAACCTTATACCTAGGTATATCAGTTTTGAGGGAGTAGGCCTCAGTAGTGGGCTATGAATGGGTCTAGACTATACCAATAAAATAACCACTTACTTAGGTAGGTAATCATAGTGTTACTCTTTCTTACAGTAAGTACTTCCTAACATCGCAATTCTTAAATACGCCAACAATGACCTTTGTAGAGTCTATTAATAAAACACAGAGTTAATGTTTTCAATATTTATTTTCGTAGATGATGCTCGTAACGTTCTTTGTCCAACATAAAGATGAACGAAAGTGTCGACGTCTGCATTACGTATGTAGCGTTGATATGTAGGTATTCATATCAATCTTCGTAACAGTATAAATAGCATTTTTAGAACTCGATACAAGGTCACAGACATCTTATTCTAGTTGATCAGGTAAAAAGTAATGAAATAGAATTCTTTTTATTTTACTACTTAAATATAATATCGGTAACCAACAGCGATAGGATCCGTAATCCTTAAATAAATAATGGATTTGACCCAGCGTGAACGAACCGACAGGGGTACCCGAAATGGTGTTCACATGCCTCGCTTTACCTAGCTCGACCTTCCTAAAGTTTTTGTTTAACTTTTTATCGTGCCTTCGCGCTCGTTGTTTGTCGACGCGATCTACTCTGGCCAGTTATCGTTAACGAAGTGACATTCTAACATGTTTTAATGCATCGTCTTTTCAAAGAAAATTCCATTCCAGTGTTCGATGTTAACGTAACAGAGTTAAGAGGTATTTAATCGAATTTCCGCGACGAACGTTGACGGGCGGCAAAAACGTCTCCGCTACACCGAATTTGATTCGCAGTGCAGCAATACAATGAAGTTACGGTTNNNCGCGCGCCTGAACCAGTTCCCGGCCAAGTCATGTAGCTTACCGCCGTACCATCTCTATCTAGTTTACACCAAGATACTGTACTCGACTCGCCTACCTGCTCGACATTCTTGTTAGGATCCACTACATGTGCATGCGCTACAATTTTTATGTTTGCATATTCACGTATCGTCGTATCAAAGGAATATCACGTCTCGCGCCTACGTACAAATAAGAGCTACTCGTTCTTATGGGCTCGGAACTCCCACGTCGTCTGATATCGTGTTAATTGGTATTTGAATACCGGTTCCGATGATATCGCGCTCGCGAGGTTGAAGCGCGGTTAAAAATGCGCGGCGCCGGTGTGTGGCGCAACAATCGCTTTCGCAAACTGTTTCGTAATCCAAACTAAGCCGAAAATAGGCGAAAGTTTCTAACTAGGTGGGCACATATTTTTTGCCTCTAAACTTGCAGTCAAATTGTACGGAAACAATCTGTAATATTATCGTATAAACTTAACCATTACACTCTATATTTTCTCGAGTTTGTTCATGATTTACTTACCTACCTATCTAAAAATTATGCTACATAATATCCTACACTTTGCAAATAATTTATAGAAACAACATAAATTACAATATATGATAAACCGTGTCATCACTATAAAGCAGCACGTTGTCCCGCGCTAACATTCTTGCCCAAGCGGTCACGATGACTACTATTAACTAACTACCTACTCCAACGAAATTAATTATAGCCGCCATCTTGATTTATTACACGCTAAATAATAATTATGTATTTTCTATCTGCTCGACCCAGATAAATAAAGATTTGGGAATCGTTCCGCAGATATAATAACATTGATTTATTGTATAACGTGTTTAAACTTGTAAAATAAATTTACAAAAGCGCGATCAAGTTTTATGTGGCTGCCATGCCGCCGTTACTATTTTCGTAGCTGTATTTCCGCAGTTTTTCTACAATTTGATCAGACGAAACGAATTTAATAACTTACACGTTTGTCATTACGTAGATTCATTGACGTCTTTCTTGGATAAATTCACCATTTACGAGTAGATTCAAATCGAATAAAAGTAGGTACCTACAGCGTTACATAAATCTAAAATCCAAATGTCTTTAGATATGATCTGATTTCGCAAACTGCGTACTAAAATAAGGTTAAATAAAGCATATGAATAATAAGCTAAAATAACATCGCTTTTCCTGCAAAAGATTTCTGATCTTTTAAAGATAACTGAATCGGTGATGTATTTATACGCGATCTAAATACACAGACGTTGGCATAAAACATGTCGTATCAAATAGGTTAGGTACGTGCCGTAACGTCTGGATAGATATCGATTAGATAAAATGAGATAAGTAGCTGAGCTAGATGTAGATAAAACATAAATTATCAGCTTGCAAATACACAGTGCGTGCCTTAATTTCCGGCTGAGATCGATGTATCATATTAATAATACGCAGATTGCTGCGTTTTTTTTCCGAGAGAGTAGTCTTCTAGAAGATTCTAAGTCCACCGAATATGTGGAAATTTTATCCGCTTAACTCCCTCGATATCCTTCCGCTTAGTCTGACGCATACGCATGCAGCAAAACTTCGATATCTACAAGAATTTCGCCAGAAAAGATAACCTAAATCTGCTACGTATAAGTTCTGACTCATCATTTTTAACTTTACAGTAATCCAGAAAGACACTGAAATCTATCTATTAATAAATAAAAAAATGGAAGATAAACCTAATTAATGTTCAGATTTTAGCAATGAACAATTACTAGCATTGCTAAAACTATTTGCTTGAATGAAGGTATTACGTGCTCATCGATTAAATAAGAGACTTCAATCACTGCTGGATTGTTTTTTTTGTTATAAGTAATTGTGTAAATTCCACGGTCTTTTCATTCTTTAATTGCCCGTTTCCTATTCAATTCATTTAAATAAACCAATCGGTGCATTTCAGAAAAACGTTTAACGAACCCGGAAGCATTATCGTCCTTGCAATCGAGAGTTGAACCCGGTAAATGTGTCATCGGTATTTATTTACTCTGATAAATAAATAATTGCATTATTTGCTTAACAGGTGGTATCAACCCATTAATGATCCATTACTAAGTAGGTCTCTAGTCATAATTGAGGAGCTTTGAACTGTATTCCAGCACTCTGCTTAATTGCGAATTGATTGAGGTTTAGTTAGTGGCTATCCTAAGCGCTCATGATAGTCTGGCTTTGTGTCGTCATAGGCCGAGTAAACAAGGTTGTTTGGAAGAGATCGCTGCTTAGTGATAAGACCGTCTCTTGTGTTACATAAATGCTCCAAAATTGTACTGCTCATTCTCCTTATGTGCACAATAAAGCGTATTATTTAGTGCATGTATTGTTAGTGTAGGTATGTATTTCTTGAGTGCTTCCATGCCTCAAAGAGCACTTAAAGAACTAAAATATAGAGTAGTAGTCGTGTAGAGTAAAATACGATATCGTATATCGAACAACCACATTATAATAACCGGATAATATAATACAAGTTACGCGGAAATATAGTCTGTGTACAAAGTTACAAACGTTTCAAATAACAAATACGAATGACCTTCGACCGTGGTTTCATTGTGTCTCAATAACAATAATTTATAAGTTAAATAATGAGAACAAAATCGTTTTGTTATAGATCGCACGCAAAGAAACAGTCATAGTCAATATGAAATTAAAATTATTTTCCTGTTACATATTCCAGCCGAGTCTTATGTAATCTTAGGTAATTAGTTAATTTCAATTACGTAATTAATATCAATTATAACGACGGAAGTGCAGTAGTTACCTACTCTCCGTATAGTCATAGTCAAATAGCCCTCCTAAACTACAAGAGATGCATACAAAGCACGTAATTTTCATAATTTCAGTATAACAAGCACGGCGCGGCGGCGAGCCCCCAATTCAGCACGTCGAAATAAGCGCACATATTAACGAGTTTGACGAGAAACCCGGAAGGAAAAGCCTGTTTATTTACACGGAGCGATTGCGGGCCGCCATCGCCACGAGATGCGGGATCGCCTCCGCTTACGGTATCCTGTGTTTCCAATCGTTGCCTCCGCTAATGGTGCAGTGATACTTGTTACTAGGTAGTACGAGTAGATACAGCTTTCAAATCGCACCATTATTCATCTATAACATAGTAACGTACAGTAATACGTTTCGTTACGTTACTTGTATCGATGAATTACGAGTAAATTATAAGCTTATAGTCAAGTTGTATAGCTTAATGTCTTACGGAAATTAAACTTGGCCGACTAGGACCTTTGCCCTTTTAGCGATTTACTGTACATTTTGTCCGACATTATGGGATTGATGACTTAATTCTATAACTTCCAGATCGTATGTTAAACACCCAACTAATGATTCTACAATTTCTGTATCTCCTTAATTAATGACAGGAAGTTTTTCACACAATCTTCTGGTTAGCAAATTAGCGATGACTATACACAGTTCAGTTCCTAATTTGGACTGATACTCGTAAATATAATAGAAGCAAATCTCTTTTCAGTGTTCTGTGTTAGTGTGCATGTGTGGATTTTTTTAGTGTTCGTATGCCCTAATTTTATGTCATTCTCGATACCACACTACAGGGAATACTACATGTAATGGCGCTACGTGTAAGCAGTTATTATAACCCTTTATTGCATGTTTAATCACTGATAACGTTCAGTGGAGCCGCTAGGTTTGCGGTCGGCATTTAAAAAAGTAATTAGTTAGTACAAGGTACCCGGAAGGAATTAATGGTGGTTTGAACGAGTATATTAATATGTTTTATTCTTGTGTCCGACTACTGAATTTCGTAAAATATTTAAGGTCGTTTAAATGTCGTGTCTAACTGTAATACACGATAATTTGTAATACGATTTGTTCATTTTTAATTTTCATTTAATTTTCAAGCAAATTATTATATTTTATTCTGGGGAGGATTTCGGAAAGGCTGTAATCCACTACGACAGATTGTTATTTTAACCTGTATGTCTGTAAGTTTATCTCTTACCTGTTAACTTCTGAACAACTTAACGTAATTTGATAAATTACGGACCTATCCTTGAAAGCTTCGCACTTGTAAGTTGGTAGCATAGTTGTTCGTTGGTACAATATATGTAGAGTTTTGAATACAGCATAAAGTCAAGAAGTAAAGAAATAAAAAATTATCTAACGATGATAATTATATTGGTTGTCAAATAAAAGAGAATAGTTAGCAAATTTTAAAAATATATCGTTATTTGTTGCGTGACTTTTATTGCGTTTAACACATTTGAGAACGTGATTTATCAGTACATAGTAGTTATATTATTCAATTGTTATTGCTCAGTTACGGATGAATTCGTTTCGTAAATAAATGCAAATACGCTCAAAATTATATAGACTTACTGATTTTATTCATGCATTAACATTACGGATTGAAATTGAAATGAAAGAAAAAAGAAATGTTTTCGATTACTACAGTAATAATCTATGTCGGAACTACGCAGCGAATACGATGTGTAGTAGTTACAAGTATTTGGACAGCACAGTAGGTACATAATGTATTGTATACGCATCGTCGTAAACTGTACATAGGGGCCTCACGCGGATATGATCGGGGGTCAACGGTTCTCCTTGGAGGGCTGTTCACCTCGATCGACCTCATACGACAAAACCAAACGAAAATAAAACCTTACGCATACCGCCCGATAGGTTGCACTGGCCGACGATCGCTTTATGCGAGAAATACGGGGGAACTATTCCAAAATGAATCCTAGAACTTGAAGTGCAATAGATGCACGGTTTGAGGTTACCTAAATAAATGTTATTAATGATATTTCGAGTGTAATTTATTGCTGCATATTATTATTTTTACGCTATAACAAGTGACAAGCTCCGCCGCGAAATAATATATTGGTAAGAAGGTTTATCTACGAATTAAATACGAATAACCTTAATTTAATTTGTACATAATTACTCATGCAGTTTTGAACAAGTGTTACGATATCGTGTATTCAGTTCAGGTGTATTTAGAACATGACTCAGGTCAATGTAATAGTATAGTATTTTCCCATTTGACTGGTCTTAACTCATCATTTATTTATAGAATTGATCTCGGGAATGTACAAACATCGCGGTCAATATCTACTCGTACATGTATGAACTCCAAACGCCTGTCAACGTAGAATAAGCGATGTCATTAATCTATCAATATTTTACTAGTAGAGCCGTGTTGTTAGTGTTATATATGTATGTAGATTCTTTTGAACTAGATACGAAAAGGTACCAATATCCATCTACTTGCTCCTACTTTTGTCGAGTTATTTGAGACTAAAAATGGGGTCAGTGGATATTATGAATTTTTACAATTTTAGGATATTAATTTTGTTCTTCAAATCTAGCATAGAAAAATTACATGAAGAAGTTACGAAGTCATTGCTCTAGCTAAATGGCGAAGGGAAGTAGAATTTAATCTTAAAGTCGCATTGAGTTTAATTAACACTTTAATTATGTTGAAATTAACAACCAGAAAAGTAACTAGTACTAGTATGGCCGTATCATTGTAATTTCGGTGTAAGAAATAAATTCACTACGAATAAATATACGATTATAGTCGTACCAGTGAAACCGCGGGCGCGCGGGCGGTAGACTAAAGAATAAATAGACTACTGAATAAATGTAAAATGATTATTAGTTGTAGCGCAAAAGAAATGCCTTGTACGCAGGGGACGTAATAAGCAGTTCCAGGTCTTAATGAATAGATGGCTTCCGTGTGTTCCAGAGGATGAGCAGGAGTGGTGTGGAGTGGTGCTGACTGGTGACCGAGACGTTCTCGTTCATGTGTTTGCTCGGCTAAATTGATTCACTCTACAGGGTTGCCATGTCAAAAAAGTCAGCATTGCAAAACGTCGATTTTAAGACTTTTTAAGTGGTCAACATTACAGAAAAAAAAATCTTTTTTTTTTTTCAAATTTACAAATCATAGGATTAACTTAATTCGCAATAAACTAAAGATAAACAGTGTTATTACTTATAACCAGTACATAACAATGGTCGGCCTTATCGCTACGTAGCGATTTCTCCAGGCAAAAAGCATATCGCACACCTAGATAAAGAGTAGCATAACTCAAAATAACTTAAAATTATGTTATTTCCGTTATCAGAATCTGCTTTAAAAACTACGTGTACTCCTAAGACACGTTAAAAAAGAGTGATATTTTGAGTTGTGCTAGTGAGGGGCAGGCCTAGTCAGATGGGTAATGACAACCCTGTCGGTCACGGTGCGCGGGCAGCGCCCCCGCATGCGAGTCTTGCGAACGATGACACGTGCACCAGTTACTCTAATGAGGAACTATGATACGTCTTCTTATCACACAATTACGTTTTATTTAATGCACATTTAGATTCTCAAGTATGAAAGTAGTATTTTGTATAACTTAGAGATCGTCATAGCATTTGGCTTAAGATCTAAAATTTACGTATAGAGAGTAGAGGAAATTGTTGATAAATACGGGTAAAACCTGCAATTAGGTACGTTTTCGTTCGCTGTCAATCAATACGAGTGCATTCGTTGGATATCCTTGACTGGCACGTGCCAAAATCGGTCAACGAGACCTTTCGTTTGATGCGGTTGTGTGACGGGTCAGTGTATCAAATCCAGTGTTCTATTTGTAGGAGCGTATTGTTCTTCTCTATGTAAACTTTTATTATGCTAAATCTCAAACCCGTATGTATATTCCTGCAATATTCTTAAAACGTTATCTAAGTAAAGCTGAACCTTTCACGTACTTAATAATATGAATAGATTGGTTTGAAGGTACCTACAAGTACATCTTAAATCAGTAGTAAGATGATGTGATGTATAATGTGTTTGTAAATCTATAACTATGAGACATCAAGTCGGAAATATCTGATATTAGGTTTGCAATACATCGAGTTATTGACCGGTATCAAGGACAACCTACAAGTCCGCTTTACGACTATAATTTTATAGAGTGGTCCGATCGTGGAATTAACAATATCGTTAAATTATCGATGTAATGAAATGTTTATAAAGTATAATCATTTCATTAATCTACATTAAATCAGTACAGTACATTTTAAAATTGGAGTTGCAATGTTATTTTGTGAATGTAAAATTAAGTACCTAGGTACTTTTTTACACAAAACAAATAATATAGGTCGTAGGTATTAGGTACTTGTCATTATAAATACGCCTACTTACTGTTGGACATTATGACGTAATCAAGTGCGTCAGTGATAGTGATGTAACGATATTGTAAAATGACGACAGTTGCTCGTATCATTAAATTTAATATGACCACATGACGATATTAGCTAATCATTTTGTCATGATATTGTCAAATCTATAAATGGTCAATGACAAATTATTTTATTACTACAAAAAAGGACATGGATACAGCCGTAGACGTAAATAAAATAAAAAAAAATCTTCGTTGAAGTTGGTTATCGTGGTGAAATCAGTTGGTTGATATAGTCATTAGAAATAACGCTAAAGACAATATTTACTTCGTATCGTACGACAATACAATTAAAAAATAAATTCCCCGAAGTCTGGACGGTGGGTGTCTCGTATTGATTAAGGTCAATTTCATTTACGTACGCACAATGGCCGCAGGTGAACGGAAAAAGTCCTTTATAAAATTTATTACCCAACTGCGTCACTAATTTCGCGAGTTCCTATACCAGTGGTTCTCAACCTTTGGGGTAAGAGGCTATTTGTTAAGTGTCTGTCTTGCCATTGGCCACCGACTATTTGGGCATTGGTTTTTAAAAAATGTTAGTGTTATTTTTTTTTTTGGAGAACAATAAAAAATAATTTGGTTGTATCACTTTACAATAAAGAACATTGGTACAACATACATACAAACATACAACATAATACATAAATACGATATGGTAGAGTACCTCTCTACAATGCGGTCATATTTCAAATACAAACGCGTGAATGTGGGTTGGGTTTATTAGTGGTCATCTATTTAGGATGCAAACCACTTCAAGTGCCTATCCTATGGACCACAGGTTAAGAACCACTGTCCTATACGAACGACCTTCGTAACATATCGACGCTTGTCTTTCAAGACGGACGGGTTTTGCAAAATTGAACGCCTTGGAACTGAAGCCAAAGGTCATCGAATGTCGTAAAAAGTATATTTACGAATATAATAGTATTAGCAAATAAATTTAATCAGCTTCAGATAAGTTTATCAGCGGTGAATGCACGATAAGGTTTGCCAATTTACTTTACATACCTGTAGGTAGATTTGTGTTTGTCTATGTGATTGGAAAACTTTTTACGTAAATCTCAAATTTTGTTCAGCGAACTCTAATGAGTTAACTGGCACTCAATTTAGCAAAGTTAGAAACATCGCAGAATGACTCACAAAAAGTTAAACATTAATTTCGTTTACTTATATTCTTAATCGACGATGTAGGATATTAAATTAACGTTATCTATCCTCGAATGCAAGTGAAACTGTTAAATCCATGCAAAATCAATAATTCGAACAGCAAAAATTGTTAATGCGATGTTAGAGTTAAATCTCGGTTCAAATTGCGAACAGCAAACTTGGTAATGTGATGTCGTATTTAAAACCACAATAAAACCAAGTAAAATTCCTGTTCGATTTTTAAATAACTAGCGGGATACTACGTAAATCTATGTAAAATCCGTGTTCAAATTTCGAACAGCAAGCGTGATGTGATGTCGTGCTCGCAACCTTGCCGCGGCACGGCGCAGGTCAGATTTTTCGAAGGTCGATGACTCGTTGTAATCGGTACGAGTTATTATTATTTGTCAGCGCACCCCACAACACGAATAGGATTGTCGCCTTCGCTTCGAATTATTAAGAACGTTGGATTGGAATTTAGAATGATAATTTTAATTTACCTTAAAAAAGTACATAGATTTGTAGAGCACTAGTAGTCTATTAGCACATAATTTGCAATGGCCTGTTGGAAAAAAAAGTAAGATCTTTTTACTTCGCGCCTTAGTTTTTTTGGGAGTTAGCTAAGGTAGTAACAGTGTACTGAATCATAGTTCGCCAGTGACCTAGTCATGGGCCAATAGTGACCATGATTAGAAAGTTAATCCTTTGCACTCTTAAAATAAAAATAGTTAATGGTGCATTGTATACTGTATCAGTGTGTATTAT
>LGAG01000165.1:55431-66408 GCA_001278395.1 Lerema accius
TATAGTTTTTTAGATATTTGATCATATTTGATGAAATATATAATATCCCTAGATTTTGTTGATGTGTGTATTCATAATTAATTTAAAATAGCGCTTTTATTATTTTAATTTTCGAGTTATAATGAGAACAAAAAGATTCATGGATTTAGCGTTGCGTTCTCAAGTGACAATGCGACTGGCGTATTATTGGATATTATATTGTGTGCAGTGTCCTCGGCTGAGCAAAAGCACAAATGTAAGCCATTAAAGTGTTATTGTCTGTGATTTACGCAACATCTGTGGCAATTCTCTAAAGAAACTGAAGAACTGATAGATGGATACGATAGTAACTATTTTGTTACCTCACACCAGTTAAAGGATAGGAAGCCGGTAGTATTACCAAGGTTATCGGAAAACTAGTTAAATTAACTTGTTAACATGCAACGCGTTTATTGTTAATCAAGGTTCTCAAAATTTTCACCTTTCTTTGTACTCTTAGTATTTTTCTTTCGTTGTCTTTAGTTGTCTTTATTATGTTTTTTATATCTCAACAGTGCCACGCTTCGTTCTTGATTAAAATAACTGTAATTTATAAAAAAAAGCTACGTTATCCGGCTTAATCGTTAAATTTTTACATTGTCAGTCACTTATAGCATTTCCTTTATGTAGAAGATGAACTATGCATAATTATATTATAGTTACTAGGTTGTCTCTACATTGAAACTTATCTATGGCCGTGAGCGATGCGATAAATCGAAGTCTCGTGTGTATGTGGGCTGCGCGTGGGGCATGCTTTCCCATTTAGTCATACGATTATTTATTCTGTGCTAAAATCTTGCTGATAGATCACTCTTAAGAGTCAATCAGAAGTTCTCTACGAACCAATTACGACGTAATACATACCACGATTTTTAGTTTTTGTTCTATCATCAAGTAGTTATACCTACTGTAAGTCATAGTTTAATCTAAGATTATCGTTTGTTTATTATTGATTACAGAATAGGTATACGACGCGTACGACAAATTGAATTAGGGGCACAATGTAAGACCTCTTTGCAGAAAATATTAAGTTTCATTTTTCTTTTAATTGCGAGCGTATAGTTCGTATTTGTATAGAGTGGCCTTTGACGATTTAGTCTAAAAGATACCCGACGCAGAGCAAAGGACACAGAAAGTGTCGTTATCGTGAGCTGACAGATGCAACACAAAAAGTCAATAGATTCTTTCCCGTTCACAAAAAATCTTAAATCTTTTTTGTCAAGATATAGGACTACCTGCGATGCGTCCTATTGAAGCGAAAGATACGGATAGAATGAACAAAAAAATCATAGTTATTGTTGGTTTTATTTATTGGTTAGACGTTATAATATGATGTGCACCTGAATCACCTGATTTGTAATCCTCGTTTAAAAGAAAAAGGTTCATCAAACAGAATCACAAACTATGTGAAGATTCGTACAATTTTATCGGTAATTTTACCGTAAATATTTACTCAACGCTGTTACTTTAGTATTTATATTACGTAATATAAACCAATAGAACCTGCATTGAATAATAGTCTCACGAAACCATAAATATGCGATCGAAAATTTGGTATTGTGATTTAAAAAAAAAACAAATTTGCGAGTCCCAATCGTCATAGTTCTGTTAATGTTGGTTACTTGAAATTCAAAATAGTTGCTAAAAAGGATAGTTTTATTTACGTATGGATTAGTCGAGTCGGTTGTAGAACGATACAAAAAGTGCGAAATTACTGACCTAGTGACCCAATTGCGACGTCCACGAGCGCGACAAGGTCAGCCACGGCAGAGCGTCGCCGCGCGTCTACCATACACCACTACTTGTTAGCATTATTTTATTTCACAATACTTTTAGCTTTTTTTTCTACAACTCCCGCCCTGGCTTCGCTTAGGTAAATTTCTGTTAGCCCTTAAAAACAAGAACCTTTCCCGGAATAAGGTTTGTCGTTAAATGCGCTAATAACAAACCAAGATCAATGTAAATCATGTCGGTAGTTAGTTTCCGAGTTTCCCTACTATCGAAAATTTGTTTTCCCGCGGGAACTGTTTCCTGGTATAAAATTAGAGAATAATGAGCCATCCTGGTTATACAAAACAACAGACATGATTTTAACTTACCTAAATTGTTCTCGTAGTTGCATAATAATTGCATATTTCCATTTTGCCGCCCAACTTTGTGGCATTTGTTGACTATATGCAATGTTATAGCGGGTTAAAAATTAATGTCATCAAATTGCATATTAATATCGTTATCTGAAAATGTCAAAGTTTACAATAACAAATACGGCCCACGTCGACAGATAACTGTATCTACCAACGGTTTAGTTATCTAAAAATTGTTACTTAACAATAAGTTATATCCAAAATAAATAATATATCTATGTAAATAATTTTAAGAATTGCGAATTATGTGACTGCTATGCTGCAGAGGTATGACTTATTAATATCTAATGTTAAGTTAGAGAATCTAGGGGCTAAAAAGGTTTTGATAAATTACCTACTAACGTTGTTAACCCACAGCTTTATTGACTAATAACACTGAACGACTGAAACTTTGAAACCCGCTAAGTATCTTTTAATCAGCGGAATGTTTGTGAAACTTCGTAACATTATTAACCAGATGAATTTCAAATATTCATAAATAAATAGCATTATACAGCACAGGCGTTGTTAGTTGAGATACTTTGAAGTTTCTTTTGGGATTAGACTAGATTTTACTTTATTATGAACACAGGCCCATAAAATGCCCGGACCCTTAACAAGATGTGAATTATGATGTGAATTTTTGTTTGACATAATTATATTTTTTTGTTGTAGAAGCTGTAGATACTTGAAATAAATTAAAGTACCCGATATTTCGATTGAATATTTTTGGAAAGAAAATTCTCGTTGCTTAGTTTCGTACGCAACCATGCATGTATAATTTTTATTTAAGCACCTCCCTAAACCTACATTCTGAGAAAACCAGAATGTCTGTAACGTGAGAATACCAAAATAGGTTTACTTTCGAGTTCACCGTTTTACGTAACGGCAACAAATACCCAACTACTGTCACAAACTTTGACTGTCACTTTTTAATCTTTAAACAAGTTCTTTTTGTCATTCTTTAATTTCATCGTCGATGAAGTTTTTTTGTTTATTACTATACATATATGATCATCAATCCTTAGATTCTATAAAATATCTATAAAGGTATAACTTTATCGTCTCTATCTTTGCATACCTTAGTTAAAATCATTCTGAACGATAACTGTAGTTGCTGCATTTTTGCGTTTCCATAAACAAATATTGTTTGTTATTTTGTGTCCACGAAGTTTATCTATGTCTGCAAAGATGTATCTTTTACTGCTTTTATCCTAATCTGTCTTGAACAATAGATAAATGTCAGGACCGAGACAAAAATATTTTAGCACAGAAATATCAAATTACTGTACAGTCTACTAAGCATACCAAACACACAGGATTCGGCAATGTGTGTGTGAGTGACGATGCCTTCCGATATTATAGAGCCATTTTATGGTGGCTCTATGTGGTGCGATGAAGCGGGCTCGTCGCGACATCATTATACTCGTCTTTATCTCATCATTTAGGGTCGACGTCTGGAGCAACATGTCTTCTTTTCCATTTAAACATAGTCCTTTATCTCTTCCATAGATACAAAGATAAATGAAATTATTATGTTTACCAATCGAAAGCAGTCGCTAGCTAATGGTATTTGATCTATAAAACAACCTTTTATTATTTTTAGCCTTGCCAATAGTCATACTTCTAGTCTTTAATTTTTAATATAAAACATAAATGTTAAAAGCTTAAAATAGTATATTGTGATGAAATATGTTGTGATTTGTGATAACAACCCTGAAATTAAATATTTTAATTAATTTGAATCGAATCATTTTATTGTTTTAGTGAAACTTTATTACATACCAAGAATTGTTTTATAATCAAAAACTCGTTGGCTGCGGTTGGAAACAGTGAAAATACTTACATTTATTTATGGTGTAAGTGGCTATAACTCCATGTATACATATCATATACAGTAAGAGATAACTTCGCTCGAGGTCAACACATTACTACATTGTTGCTACTGATCGATCCGAACTAGTTAGGTTGTTAGACGACATGGTACATCTTGAAATAGTACATATGCGAGCAGGTGGAGCACTTAACAAAAATTAAGATAATATACTAAAAAATATAATATGAAAATAAACAAAAATACCCAAACATCTGATAATAAAAAAGCTCAAAAGAACGAGGGTACAAATGGTAAAAACAAGATTCTAGAACAGACCTGAACAAATGTTACAGATTAAGTTGAAAGGTATGATGACAAGGTATCAGAGACCGTAGGATTATTCAAGAAAGACAAAAAAAATGATAAGACCAAACTAGGAAACTTAAAATCGTGTTACGGCGGAGTTAATGTTAATGTGGAATGCAAAATGTTTTTGAAGTTAGAACAAGTTTAATTAAGTACACTAAAACTATTTTATGGAAATTACTGTTGAATAATGCTAAAGATATCCAAGCTAAATGATCTCAAAGGAATGAATAAAAAAAACAGAATATGCTGCTGAACACAAAACCCTTTTACTGAATACATTTTTATGTACATTTAAGGTAATATATGGCCAAGTCTAGCACAAGAAATTAATGTAACGAACTCTGACATTTATGGACTATTAATAGCTAGTGACAAATAACTTGGCATTAAGCTGAAATCCTGAGATAAACCAGTGCGTTCATTCCCTTCAACCTTCCCATTGGCCTCAGGACAATGACTTTTCGTCCTAGGTTTGCGCCAATTACTCGACATCGTTCAAACATTTTAATTACGAGTACATCTAAGTATATTCATAAACCTCCAGTCGACTTGGTTAAGCAATTAGGTAAGCTAAATTAATAGAAAGCAATAGAACAAAAAGTAATTTGTCTAGTAATTTATATTGAAGGCTTAACCTCTTTTAACAAGTGAATGACTCTACCTTGCTGACGCTAAAAAAAATCACATACCTGTATAGTTAGTAACTAAATGCTGGTTATTTCGTATAATTGCATAATATTAGGCATTTCATGTAGAATTATATGATCGGAAGTGCTTATTCTTATGTGCTTACATAATCTATCTGAGTTTATTGCGCTCAGTAAAATGATTAGTGTAGCTTTACACGAGCTGTGACTTACGTAATCAGGTGACGTGTCAACGTTTTGTAATAAAATATATTAGATATATGCTGAAGCATCAATCAAGTGAACTATAAGTGCTAATGTAAATATTGTAGTGTTAAGATTAGGTAACAAAATAGTTCTACATCGCAAAACAGGTCACAACATTGTCACTGGCATATTCGTGAACTTTAGATGACCTCGTTGCGCAAAAAGGGGTAACGGTAGTACCCCGTGCAGCATACTGGACGATCGCTTGGAAAGTAATCGCTCGAAAACGGTCACTTTCTCTCGTTCGAACATAGAACAAGTCTTCAGTCTCAGGCCAGATGCCAACGCAAGGCGACGTACGACGCGTCGTTTGCCTTCTCGCGACCGACGAGTTTCACACCGACTGTCATTGTGGATTAGTTGAAAATTCGCCTTCCATACGTGACTCGCTTTAAAACTCGCATCTGTGGTAACGTGTGCGCAACCTTGTGATTACCGATTTTGCAATGTGAATTGGCTATTCTAGAAACTCCAATCAATAAGTAAGTTCGAATACCTACCAATAATATTAAACTTCCTACAATCGACGAGGCACGCTCAATCATTAAGACCTTGGAGTACGTCTTTGGATAATTTAATGAAGGTACTTAGAGTAGATACTGTTGCGAGGAAAGAATTTGTAAATTTTGAATCTGTTAAATCTTTAGTAGTCTCATAATATATTAAAGATCAGTGAAAGGTTTCGCCAAAGTAGCTCTGGTAACTAAGTAAAGAACTCGTGGCGATGGCGATGACTCGGCGTACGAGCAAAAAATCTTTACGCTCGAGTGAGAGAGAGACGGGTGTATAGAACCAAACAAGTGCGTTACCCCCACGAAGATTATCTACTATTCATTTTATTTTTATTCAATGTGTAGCGGTTAAGTTGAAATTTAATTTGATGTAGACCCTAAAAAGAAGGAACATCATGCAATAAACGTTGTAGATATAGACTGAGCTGAGACCGAGGGTGAAAGATAACTATTTATCAATATCCAAAAGTAAACTTTTGTTAAACATGTTGGTAACAAATCAAAAGGGATACTTTATTTAGTTAATGACGATAAAGCTAGAATCCCACTTAGTCTAGTAAGTACACTTGATGACTTCGCTTATCGTGGCTAGAATATATTTTTAATTAATTTTGTATAAAATTAGCACAACCGGTTTGCGTGGTTTTATGCAGGCTTCACTGCAATCATTACTATGAAGGTAGAGCTGATTTAGTTGCTGTGAGCGCAGCAACCAATGCGGTCCTCAACTATTTCTTTACAGTATTAAGATTTTCATAAATTCTGTTGTGAATAATTTTAAAGATTTCGATAATCCATACCCTCCTCATTTTTAAAAACTGATTTAACTATCACCATTAAAACCGCTAGTAATTTTGTTATCTTTCCGTTAAAATTAAGTTAACAGCACTGTTATCGAGAACTTGTTGCCGTGTTTACTTTAAATTACGACGCTGAAACCTTGACAAAGGCCATTGGGCAGAAGGCGAAGGATTAGGATGTAAACCAGTTTCTATTATACAATTCGTGATTTAGATTTTACCGTCTACGTATCAAATAACCTCTACTATGTGGTTCACGCGTATTGCTTATCAGAGGCGCTTATCTCAGCGTTTCTTTCACTTGTTCTTGGATAACTGCCTTATCTCTCGCACACTTGTATAATTATTATCTACACGATTCGATGTTTCGAAACCACGCTGTCCTTTCTCAGTTCGAGTTGATTCGACGAGCATTGTTATTTGCTGTAGCAACAGTGTGAGTTGAGATGACCTTCCTCTACGCTCGAGCGCGTGGCCATGAGAACTCCTGAAGGTTGCTGTTCTTGTCAGATACTCGATCAACATTATACTTTGCGATACTCATCCGACCTTCCCTAAACTTGTAAATAAGATCCCCCATTACGATTATAGAAACAATTTGAGAAGCAAGATTGTCAGTAGACGTTATGCTTGCTAAATAATAATGACAAGAAACTTTACGAATGAATTTGCTGACGGACTTGACGATATAGTTGTGTGCGTGCCAAGCCAATAGGTCGACCAACCAGTCGGCCAGACGGTCTCCCTCCCTCTACTAGCTGCCGTCCTCCGTCTGCCCTCCCCTGCTCCCCCCTGTGTTGCGTTGCGCCAGCCAGCAGGCAGGCCAGTCAGCGTTCAGACGGCGAATGAGTCGTACGTGCGTTATGTCTTAAGTTGTACTCTTTTACGTCCTAGTTTATTTTTTACCCAGTTTCAAATAAAGACAGTTCAAGTGAGTACTCGAAAACCTTTTGAATTTAGTGGTCGGAGTGCGGTTTTTTCGTTAAGATTTTGTGCTCTTTGAGAAGCGTATGACTTACTACTACCGCTTTGTCTTGTTACAGGTACTTGGAACTGGGTGTGAACCTAGATACGGTGTGTGTAGCTTTATGTAATCGTATTTATTTATACTTACTGTTATAGGAAAAAGTGTGTGTAATTTACAATCTGCTCGGTGTGCGAAGCGTTAAAGCGGAATAATATGAGATAATGGAGTATTTATCATAAGTGAAGTGTTCGCGACAATATTGTTCTCTTAGTTCGGTGGTGAACGAGCAAGTGATTCGTTTGTGTCCGTTCGAGAAACACTAAGGATTACCTACAATACGTTTTCAGAAGATTAACTCAATGAAAATCGTGAGTAAACATAGTTTTATTAGAATGCTTACTCTTTCTGTCTCTTTCGACGCCTGAACTTGAATTACAATACTTTTTAGCATTCCTTTGAGTGCGATTTAGTCCATCAAGATTATGACTAGCTTTATAAAATGGTATTCAACCTTGAAATGCTAAAATGCCACACCAGTGTGTGTCGTAAATTTATTTTTGTATGCGAGGACAAGTGTTGAAGCTAATAAAGAAGATTGTTTAAAATAATTAACGAAAATTTAATTAGACCTTTGTGAATACGTAGTTTTTAGTCCAAATCCTGAATTTAATGAAACGTAACGTTTTAAACATTTGAAACATATTTTTATTTTTCGATTTATCTGAAGCATTTGACTATGCTGTACTTGATTTTTTTTGACGTCAACAATACAATAGCAGTAGTATTTAATAATACACTAATTTGTAAATTATAGAGACTAACCTAAATTGAACAGTGCGTAGGTAAATGTAAATTATTAAAAGTGAAACGGGCCGTCGGCATCGAATTAAATCAGAGTATTGCAAGGATCCACTTTGGGTCCTCTTTTATTTGTGCTATTTAAATTTTAACGTAGATAATAAAATTAAGTTCTTGCCATTCAATAATAATTAGTTATATCTACTATTATTAGATACGAATACGTAGTATTTTTGTAAATTCTGACGGGCTTTTATTTAAAAAAATACACGTCTACTCCATTAAATAAACGAGCCAGCAATTGTTACTAAGTCTGAAACTCGGAACAAGCAGCAGGTTTTACCGGTTTTTCAATTCATTTTATGGTTTCACCATTCAGTGACCTTTTATAGTCGATGGCCCGCGTTCTGACAACTTATGACCTCTACGAAGTAGATTTCGAGAAGTTGCGAATAAGATAGGCAATCTACCAGAAGCCTTGAATTCGTTTGCTAAAGGAAAAATATTTTACAACATGTAGGTAACCTGCGTTGTCCGCCTTACAGTTAATGGAAAATCACGGCGTTTACTCGAAGATAATGATTTTGAGAAGTTAGCTAGTTTAATTAATGTACTGAATCACAACACAGTAAATAATGGGGTATTGACCGAAACCATAACCTTGAATCATTGTGTCCGTTTAGTTAATACTCTAAGTGGATACCGAGTTAATTTTATAAAACGTCATTGTGAATTGATAACGTAGTTTTTAGTAATTAAGGTTTTAAAGTAAATTTTATCGCGTGGTATTAAAATCGTCCTAAATTTTTGTTTATCATAACAACTGACAAATGCAAATAAAAACCTGCTATTATACAGTATGTATGTTTGATCTTTAAGTTTGATAAAAACGTAAATTTGGAGTCGGACATGGAAGTTTGTCGTGCAAATTAGATCGTACACGGCGACGCGACGTAACACATTAAAGTTTGCAAACCAAAGTAATTTTAAAATTCCGAATAAAATTGGTTTAACACAATGAATAAGACGCGTGATAAAAATGCATGACAATTATTTTGAGTAAAAGTTTTCCGTACCGAAGCGACTGTAACGAGTTACTACGTTGTTATTTTTCTTGGAACAATTTTGTGCGTCAGAATATTCTTCGGATTTTGCGATTGATATCTCGTAGTCACCCAATTGGAACTCTGTCATAACATATAATATTACGATAGCTCTGTAACTTGGTGGCTTTACTTTTCGAGATTTATGATTTAAAAGTCAATATGTGTCGTGGATTCATATAAATTATATCATGTCTATCGTACTCGTAATAACATAAATAAATTGTACCTATGTTGTACGCTGGTCTCTCGATCGACGCAGATATTGAGAACATTCTTCACAGAGTCACTTAAGGCACTTGTAACTTAGCAGTTACATTATTGAATTTTATTTATCAATACGATACGAAAAAGGACGCTACGGAGAAAATTAGATCCTACCGGAAGCTGACTTGACTCACTGACTGCAGTCGTGAACCAGAATTGTTTTTACGAAAAAAATAATATTATAATTACTTATCCATCATAGTTTTTAATATATACTATAATTCAGTCATTCCATTTTTATAATATTTATACATCTGTGACCTATGACAATACTGTCGGGATATCTCAATATAACATTGCAACTGGTAACTGCAACATTGTAATTTGTAACGATGATAGCAGATTATAAACTCACTCACGCACATGTAAGACATCCCATGTGTCACATGTCATGTATCCTGTTACATCTTGTTAATCCATAATATTTTCTGGGACAGTGATACCGGCTTTGCGTTAAAAATACCGATATAAATGCTCATAAATAATGTTAAACTATATTTTTTTAGGTTTTTGTAAATATCCTTTTTGGTTACTGTTTTAAGTTACAGATATACTTACATAAATATAACATTTTTTTAATCGTCTCATTTTCTTGGACATGTGAAGTCAATAATAAATTTAGTATTATAATATAACACTGTAATAAATAGCGTTATATCGATGGTACGACACATTAAGGGCCATCGCAATGTGTTATTTATTCAGTAAAGTCTATTCTAACGTGTTTGATGTTCTTATCGTCTTCCGTCAACAGTTTTTGTCGAAGTGGCCTCTATTCCTGCGGCTTTAGTACTATTGGATTGCGATCTTGTGGTCTCATCTCAATTAAGAATGTCAATATTGTATCTATCATCTATAATTACGTTTATCAAGAAATCAAGAATACTAGCAACAATGACTGAACGTAACAATTTTAAGTTTGACATCGTGACATCATAATAGTGAAATATTATTTTATCGTGTTCGTAACTTTGTAAGTTTATTAGTCCATCTATGTTACTAACGGAATTTGTTCTACTTTAGTTTAATCATTTAGAATTATCGTCCTAAAATAAATTTTTTGAACAATCATTGCTCTGTCAAGATTGTATGAATTGGTTTGCAAAATTTTTGTGCAACGACGTCAATTTAGATGGCAGCCCTAGGTAGAGTCAGTAGAGAGGCGAGAATGCAAGTGGGTCAAGGCGCGCTCACACCGCGTTTCCTACTCGCCACGGCACGAGGAAGCCACTCGTTACTCGACACGGCACTCCGCACTCCGCACTCGACACTCCGCACTCCGCACTCGCGCGCCCCAGCATCGCCGCCATT
>LGAG01000165.1:75212-91030 GCA_001278395.1 Lerema accius
AAGCATTTGGCGCGAAACGGAGGGCGCGAAGATAAATGATGTTTAAAATTGCGTTTTCTAAGTATTTTAATACTACGAAGTTCGCAGTAAATAATGGAAATAAATTAATGGAAAAATAACGGATATGTGGAAAGTGGTAATGCAGAATTTATTCGTTACTTTATGAAATTCAAATGTACAAAACAGTTACGTAACCAACTGGGCAATAAAATCTTTCCAATAATATTATTCATGCTTATTATCTTATATCCGAAATATGTTATTCCCCTTAGCGATTTGACGTACGAAATCCCTTCGTTTTTCCCGTTTCATGCCATTATTTGCGCGTACTGGTTTTCCTTATACACATATAAGTTCTTTGGAAAACATTTTGTATTTCCTAAATGGTGTTAAACATCGCATTAATAATTATTAATTAGTCGAGTAGTATAAAGGGTCGTAGAAACAAATTATTAATGTAAATATTACGGCATTATACATTATTTGAGGCAAGCAGATCAGATACCTTAATCATTGCAGTTATTATATGTCATGCTTAGTTTTAAAATGAGTCTTAGCGAAAGTCGACTCATACCTACTTGCTTATCTTTATGCAAATCCAATACGGGTGATATTAATGACTTCTTGTAGCTGATATAAGCCGCTGTTGTTTGAGTGTAACTTGGTAACTTTTTAAATAATAATGTTTTTTACACTCATTTTATTCATCCACAACCTGGCTCCAAACTGATGACCACTTTTGAGCCTGGGTTTGATATATGGGGTACAAAGGCCTATAAACATTTAGTCATAAATGTTCCAGGTTTTTACCCGACTACGGCAAAAGGAGAGTAATGCTTCTTGAGCGTATCTAATTTATAAATCAATCACATCCACAATGGTGACGAATGGTCTGTAGAGCGTACCAAAGAAATGAATTTACAGACATTCGAATAACAAATATCCTCCCCCTGGCGCTATCGGGTAAAAACTAAAAATAGTAATAAACTCGGCTGCGGTTTCCACTCTGAAAGAAAATATGTAATAAACGTTAGTAAACAAAGTGAGCGAGAGTTTCTTATTCCTAGAAACATACTCGTAACTCTATCGCCATCTGATTTATTAATAGAGTATTAGACCGTTTGGATGAGGTCGTTATAATGAGGTGAATTATACTTATTTGCACTAAATAGGTATGTATTTTCAATATAAAAAAGATGATGGAATATTTTTGAAAATCAAGATTTCCAAATAAATGCAGAGTAAACGAAAGGGTAAACAGAACGGATGTAAGATGCATTCCTAAGAAAAGTTCATTTGTTAATCTCGGAGAATTCTAAATAAAACTTGGACGCAAATAAAATATGAGATCACGAGCCTTCTCGTTAACCAGCTTATCTCATATGCTCCGTCTGAGTTAATAATGTAATTTAATATGTATGACACATGCAAAGAATGACGTCGACTATAGCGAATAATATTGAAAATCATTGCGGTGTCACCTTTCGTCTAAGACAAAAAGAAGCGACTTACGATTCACCTTGTTTCGCGCGGCTCGCGGGTCAATGACCCGACACAGCTGTGAGAGCGCCTGTACTTAAATAATGACGTTGCCTACACACTCGAGTACATCAGTAGTTTGGTACATTCGACGCGGGACGTGCCGATCAAAAATCGAGCAATGTAATTATGTGTTTGAACTTGGAATATTTCTTAGTTTAACTTGGGCATGTACTCAATTAAAGTACTTGGCATAACGTTTGAGGAGCTCGATGACAATGTATAATATGTATAAGTAAATGCCTGCCTGCCCGTAGTGTGGGCTTTAAACTTTTTTCATAACGTGCTTTGTTGAACTTATTATGATCGATTAATCGATAATTAATGTGTCTATGATCTGCGAACTAGCTTAAATATGTAATATTTTAAATAATAAAGTAGAGCTAATACAAATTAATTAATGTTGAAAATTTTAATTCTAAATATTCGATTATTAGCATAAAATCACAATTGATAATTTATAGTCAACATTTTTGTTGTGTCGACTGAATGCGGCATCATGCAAAATACGCCTATTGTGTTTTTTATTCAACAGATCGCTTTAGGAGTCAATTCGTATGATGTGGTGAATCGTTTTGCTTATCTGGGCCAATGTTCGTTTAGATTTTTCCGTTTCGTTCGAAGCGGGGGACTTGCTTGGTGCATGACATGCATCAGGAAATGTACTGTTATATTATATTACTTATATTGTCACGTGTTGTGTTTTGTCGAAAATTAAATCATATAACCGTCCGCTTGCTCGTGCAACATAGTGTCATATCGTATGTCTAACATTTTATTAATATTAACCTTATTTTCTCGTTGGTTCCAGATAAAGAGGAATGTAAAGATCGAGACATGACTGCAGTCACAGATTGCCATTCTCATCAAGCAGGATAGCTGTCAAACCACAGGTAAGCAAATGGCGGCAAATATATGTATACAGCCAATTTTTTTCGTGTTATTGTTACAAAAAAATATTTAAAGTATTTATTTAAAATTAAGGTTCCAACCACATAATTCAGTTGGCGTGTAATATTTTTCACTGTTTAAATATTTTTTGTGCTTTGTGTTGTCGTATTTGGTTTGCGATGACGTGACCGTTCGCTAAGAATGTAAAGCCCAAGGTACTTAATACTGGTTTATTTAAACATAAAGAATGGATTTCCTGAAGCTCGCACTACCGGGCTATACTATATAGGTATCTACTATATCTACTATATTGACCATAAGAGTAGATAGAAGAATATAGATACGTGTTAACACGATACGATAGATTGCAGAGTGTAAATTTCATCTCTATTTCATTCTACGTTACATACGCGTGCGACTCGGTAAAATAGGTCAAAGTTAAATCTAAATATCATAGGTCACGGCCAGATGTGCAATGTTTTTATGAAAGTAATGTAACTACGAGTAGTTTGCTAATAAACAAAATAAAATTAAACTGAAGAAATAGGCTATATTAAAAATCTTTTTCTCTATATAACTTACCATATCTGGGGTCACGGAAGTGCCTGTCTGAGTAAAGCAAAAAACGCGGCACTGTTCTACCATCCTTCGCTCGATGCATTTCAGGCTATTTTACCTATTTATAATATTTAAAACTAATTACATAATAAAAACAAAATCTGAAGACAAAATCCCATAAACAGATTTTGTAAATCTTGGAATGAACATTGTTATTTATGTTTATTTTCAACCTAATATCATTAGTACCATTTACATTAATATCCAGTTCTAATTTTATTCACGAATTACGATTCTAATAAATCATTATTTATGAAGCGAAATAAAATTGTGTTGTTTATCCAATCTTAGCGATGACCTTAGCAAAATTCACGGCTTCTACATGAGCCATTAATGTAGAGCCAATGTCAGGTCGTAAAACACGCTAGATAAAATTGCAGAACAATATTCCAATCCAATCTGTTTACTAGTGTAATAAAGATAAAGGTATTTTGAAGCCCCAAGACGTATGAGATATTCGTTCCTAAGACGAAAAATGATTTGACTTTATGTAACCGGTCCTTACAACTATCTCTGTATTCTTTCTAGTTTGAGGTTATGGTCCGTGGTTCAAAACGATTGTATAATTTCCTAGTCTAATCGATGGCTCAACCTTTTACCAGTTCGACTAACATTCTTCTATCGTCCATTGTTTCTATGTCAATCAAAATGGATTGCCGAAATAGTAAAGACCGCAATCGTTTAATAATATATCTAAAAAGGTCTATAAAGTTATGTTCCGTTATTACTAGTCTTTTTAGTTTTATGAATATTAGAATACTAGGCAGACGTTGATCTGCAACATATTTTATTTATCTCTTAAACTTTGATTGTTCCCTTAGTTTTCACTTCAGAAAATCTGCCTAAATTTTAATGTACTTTTATTAGTAAATGCTTATCGTATTGGATAACTTTTAGTGTACCTTACGAAGTTTCAGTAAACAAGGTCCAGCCACTTACGAGGGGTCTGTTCTAGTGACAAACACACGTATGTTAGGGTTTTATACATTATTTAAAGATTTATAATAACTCGTGAGGGTTTAGTACGTACGTAATTTGTTGGCAACATTGTATCCTCCCAACGACATACTTTCGCAATATCAATGTCACAACACAACTAATAGCACGTGTTAATATTTGGCTGCTAAAATGTTTTACTCAGTCGGTTTTAATCACAATTACTGTTATAAATAGCGAGTATATTTCAAGGCTGATTTCATATTTTTTGGAAAAGGTTCAGTCGTACTTATGAGATTTCTTAAGTAAATACTTTTTGCGATATTGTAAAATTACAAGTAGGTACATAATAATGTGTAAAAGGTTTTGATTTAATAGTAATTTCCAATTTTCCAGTAATTAGCCAAATTTTACATTCCGACAGCAGTGAAAAAATAGGATTTGTGAAAAAATAGGAAAAGTGATAAAATCTGTACAGAAGTTACTATTTGCTAATTATTAATTTGAATAAACTTTTTACTAAATTACGACTAATTAAATATTATGTGTTCTAATTCATTACGAAAATATCTATCGCACTTTAAGCACTACTATTCCTATTAGATAGAGTTTTATTAATTAGTGATGTTGCTGATGATTCGAACAAGTAGGTGAAATAAGAGAATAATGCTGGAACATTTCTCTTGCCGTGGGCGTATATTGTTATATCGCTATAAATCATAGGCGTGTCATGTCGGAATCCACACAAGTGCAACGGCATAATTGCATCTTGAAATGTATGGATGCACATATGCAATTACTACATGTATGTATGTAACAAAGTCTCCCAGGTTGTGCAACACACATGGCTGTAGCATTGAATATGTTCAAGTAATTGTTTGATAGTTATACAACAGATAGTTTAGCAATAATTACATACTAGTATATCTAGGGTCAAGAATCCTCAAAAATTGCATTACGTAATACTTGAACCCTCCCTTTCTGGCCCTACCGATCTTTTAAAAACTTATTGTATTATTAACTCGCACACAAATATTCAGTCTCTTTGCATTGATTAATTGATTTAACAGAGAAATCTATCGAAACTAGCAAACAGACATTTTGCTACTTAAGTTAAGCAAATTACTATCCAATTTAATATCAAGAATGATTTACTTTACGTGTTTTCAAGTTCTTGTTCGCACCTTACAGAATAATTCAGGAAATAAACTCATTGTTGTTGACGGTACTTGGGTCGTGTAGGGTTGCAATCGATTCCCGTTGCCCGGGATACGGCGATACAGCTTCCGGCTTCCGTCGGGTCGGACGCGTGCATGAATAACTAAGCTAAAGTAACCTCGAGATAAGCGCCACCTATGATCGTGTTATTGAACTCGATATAACGACGATTGAATTGAACGACGTACATACTATCTAATCTACTACATAGGTTGATGTAAATAAATATGTTTTTTAATTTATCCGAGTGTGCAGTAAATACAATGAACTTGGTATCCTAACTTTTTTCTTGATGGTTAGTTACGTTAATTGATGATGATGAGATAATGTAATACATAAATAAGAAAAAAAAATAAAGCTTGTCTTCATTTCATGTTATGAACTTTCAATAATTTGATGACGGTGACGCGGTGTTCATTGTTCCATCATCGTATCAATAAAATAAATTATGTTTGTATCCTTAATGACGTCACATTATATAAATAACTATGTATGTAGTTGAATGTCCGCTTAACCGATAAGGAGCGACAGAAAAATATCAAAATATACCTCTATAAGTTAGGTATATGTACTCGTATATTTTTCATCCATCGCTGTTTCGTTCGATCACAAAATAAATGTTATACCTATCCTGAAAACTCATAAATTCATAAAATATTATTTCCTATTTCCTTTGTTTTGTTACATCCGAGCTAAACTTACTCGCACTACTGTTGGGTTGAGTTGATTGTACCTATACGTGTAGTCTGTGAGGGTGAAGTACTTTCAAGGGCAGCTGCCGGGCATCGACCCGTACTCTGATAATTCCTCCATGTCGTTGGCCTTAATCTCTTATTTTATATTGTTCCATACATTTACGACTAAATAAATTTGGCGAAGGAATAATTTAGTTAATTTAAGTCTTATGGGTACATAATTATGTATAATGATGTGAAACATTGGAAATATTAACTATTGAGTATATTAACTTACATTATAATACATAAAATAAGGTAAAAACGGTGTTATTAGTGCATGTATTTATTCAGAAATTATTTTATTTCAGGTGGAAAGGACACGGAACGCGTAGTATGGACGTCAGTTTCAGCAATGTACTGGAAGGGACGCGCCAGTACTTCATGGGGATACCGAAACAGGCTGCCGAAAGCAGTGGACAGTCCGTGTGGCCCTCAGGTGTGCCACCGCCAGAAGAAGGGGCTCCCGCTCTGTCTGGCGTGCCGGCGCCGTCATCACGGCCCCCCTCTGCCGCCGCCGCTCCTCCTACTACGCCGTCGAGTATGTCGATTCCACCACGACCTCCCTCGGAACCGCTAGAACCTGAACCGCATATTATACATAAAGCTACAGTGATGAGGGAAGCGGCAGAAAAACGTAGAGAGCAACCAGAACCCGAGGATGAGGAGGAACCAGTCGGCGCTCTGTCACCCCCGTCTCATATAATACACAAGCCTCCTCCTCGAACACAACCCTCGCCAGCCCCTGCGCCGGCGGCTCCATGCCCGTCACCGGCTCGACCACCTTCTAATGCTCCGCATCCTCCTACTACACCGACTGGACACCAAATGGATTCAACGGCTCAATATCGAGCACCTGTGCATCGGGTGCAGACGCCGACTGCAAGACCGCCCGATCATTTCGCACCGGGTCGGCCACCAGATCCTTACTCGGCATCTCGCCCGCCAGAACAGTATTCGCGTTATCAGTACGAAACAAATATATCTGATGGGGGTAGGAATTCCCACGGTCCACCGATAGCTTCCCCTCAACCGTCAGCGCCTTTGCGTACTACTCCTCATACATACGCACGAATGTCAGGGTCCATACCACAGCATGCAACTTCACGATTACGTGAAGCTGCTGCGCATAGTCCGCCAATTCATCGTTACCCAATGCCAGTACCACAACCGCCGCCACCTCATAATGACCGTGTTCCTCCTATTCTGCATCCTCAAGCGGTACAGCAGCGGCTACAACCCATCGATAGTCGAGCATCACAGTCATACTCGACTAATCAACGTCGTGAATCATCGTATTCAAGAACGTCTCATTATGATAGACATGCTTCAATACCTCAGCGGAAATTTGATCCGCAACAACCCTATTCTGGTTATCGATCTTCAGCTGCACCGCAGCCTGTACAATCTCATCGAATGGAAACGCATCATCATCAATCTCACTATAAACATGAGGCAATAGATGCCCTGAATGCTCATTACGTAGCGAGACAGCCGGAACGTATACCGGCGGTTGCATCACAATCTCATTCTCACGACGTGGCTCGCCTTCCGCCGCGTACAGATTTTCACAGCAAGTCAAGGAGCATCGACACTAGGAATAACTATCACTATCCTTCACCTTCAACGTCCTCAGTAAGGTTCGCATCGAGTACACCGACGACACCAGTTGCTCAAAGCAGTTCCAACTTACACTCGAAATCCATTTATCGACCAGCAGTGACTCCTAAAAGCAGCTTTGATTGTTCATCATCAAATCATGTTCAATCTTCGCCATCCCGAGCGGCAATAAAACCTGGATACCCTAGTCAACAATCAAGAATGACAGTATCAGTAACCTCAATAGTAAATCAAATGAACCAAACTAAACAAAAACGGGAATCACCTCTTGATTTATCAGTGAAAACTGTAAAAAATACTGCCGATTCTTCAACTACACAGGATGATGTAATTGACTCAGGCACACCAGATAATAAAACTGTATTATTATCACGTTCTGCTCCAAATAATCGCCACGTACCTTCTGCATCTAGTTATGCAGCATCTCATAAGGTCGATTTTGCACCAGACTTCGCACAATATAGAGGAGAGCGAAGTTCTGGTCACACCTACAATTCTTCTTCCCAATCTGCACATCCCGTAAGATATAATGGTGGATATGACTCTACTCAACCAGTCGCGGAGCCATATCCTGTAGAATCTCGTCATCAAATGTACTCTGAACGTAGTAAATTTAATGGTCCAGTAGCAAGAACAGACTATATTCCTCGAATAGATCTCACAAAGCCACTTATAGACGAACGTCATATAGACAGTAGGGTAAGAAATGATCGACATTACGTGATAGAGGAGCGCAAACGTCCTGCAGGAGCCATTGTGAGTAACATTCCGGAAAAAATGGTTCGATATGAAACCTGGTCTGCAGATAGCCGGATGGAAAGAATGAATCAATCTGCAAGAGAACAACGCGACCTCATGAGTCAGCCTGTTTACAGCTATGCGAGTCACAAACGTTTAGAGGCCTATCAAAGCGATCAAAAGCGGCCCGCAGTATCTAATGTTTATAGTGAACAACTTTCTCATGCGAGTCAAAGGTATTCCAATACAACATATCCGATCGACCCTGTACATCGCGATATGAATGAATATCATACTAGTTATCATAATAGGAATCCGTCTACTCCTAGCCGTCAAGTTATTCAAAAAATTCCGAGCCACAATAGAGATTTACATCCACATCATCCACATTTGGAACTTCATAATGGAGTACAACCAGCAGATAAAAGGATTTTAAGTATACTTAGAAATAGTTTAGAAACTAAACAAACTGGATTTGTAGAAAACAATAAAATAGCCAGACAGATACCAGAACTCATTGTGATAGATGATGTAGAAGATTCTGTTATAGAAATAACTGACCTTACAAAAGATACTGAGGGGGATACTACGGTTAAAAATAATTATAAACCTGTAATTAATCAGATTGGTCCAAGCTTGGATCATCATATACAGATGCCAAAGGCTGTTGATTCATTACCCCGGGATACAGATTATCAAAGATTTGATACAAATGTAGATCCAAAAAGTAAATCCCCGGAAAATGATGTTGCATCCAGAATAAGAACTAAGGCTGAACTTAAAGTAATGCCACCATCTAATGATAATTCTGTAAAATCAGATTCCAATTCTAAATCCAATCCTTCATCAGCAAGTGATAAAATAAAGCTTTTGCCAAAATCACAAAAGCAACACCTTTTCAATCAAATAAGAGAAGATAATTTAAGGTTAGAATCGGTTATAAAAACTGAAACTGCTGGAGTTGGGACTGTGATTCCAGAAGTAAAATCAGAGCCAATGAACATAGAGGAGATTGAAAAAGATGCCGAGATACCGATCAAAACAGAAAGTATTTTGGAATCGCTTGAAAGGGACAATTTTGAAGTAACTCCTAGTTCGCCTGTTCAGGAGATGGACTTAGATTGGGCTAACGCATGCGACAACTTTATGGAGCAACTTAAAAGTAATTGTCATAAAAAGAAGAGTCAAAGAAAACGGAACGATACTATTGAACCTGATAATGAGATAAAAACTGAAATGCATGTATCGTTGGATATGCCAGCCAAAATAGCGTCAGATACTATTCTTGAAAATACCTCGGCTAAGGAATTGCCTACGGTGAATCCTGAGCTTTCTAATCAAGCTACACCTGTCATTGAAGCTCTGCCTGTTATTGCAATTAAACAAGAACCGGTTGATGAAGATGAAATTCCTATAGCAAAAGAAGTCCCAACCATAACAGTTTCTACTAACAATATTAGTGAAACAGTTAATAATAAAAATAAATATGGTGTGAAGAATGACAAATATAAAAGCGATAAAAAAGGTGATAAGGAGACCGAAAAACCTAATAAAAATAAGGCACACTTGAAAATCAAACATAAAAGCTTAAAAAATGAGACACCTTCAACTTCTACGGTGAATATTAAAAAGGAAAAGGACGAGCCAGAACCTATAAAGACTATAATTAAAGAAGAATCAGAATCTACTGATGACGATGAGCCCCTTATTAAGAGTAAAATACTTAAAGAAAAAGAACAAACGGAACGTATGAAGTATCAACTGCTAAAGGACTTATCTGAAAAATCCGCATATGTTAAACTTGAATGTTGCGATGAACGTATGAATAACTCTAGAAAATCAACAGATTCATCTTCAAAAGATACTTACGAAAAACAAAATAAAGGAAAATCAAAACAAACTCCTCGGTCTAAAGGAAAGTCGTTATCTATAGATAATAGTAATAATGAAAATGAAAACGCGAATTCCAGTACAGATAGTGATGACGATGCTTTAACTGTTGCTAGTCGTCTAAGAGTTCGTAAAAATTTAAAATTAGAAGATAATAAAAGTCCGTCGAATACAAGGAGTCCTTTAAAGACATCAACGCCAAAAAAAGCAGATACTTCTAATAGCCTAAATAACTCCTCAAATTGTTTGCGTAAGCCTGGTTTTGGAGATGGCTCAGATTTCCATCCAGGCTGGGAAGAAGAACTATATAGATATAAGAGATCTCTCCGTATGCCTACTAGATTAATTGCAATTCCTAGAGGCAGATCAGGTGGCCCATTTGTTAAAGGATCTGGTGTAACATTTACACGTGGTTCAACTTCACTGCCAGATTTAGATCCAGTACCTCTTTCACCGGCACCGTCTTCGGCGCAATCTGCAGCTACTGATGATTTGTACCGACGGCCAGATAAACTAAACCTTGATAGTGATATGGAATCAAATTCTAGCTGTTCTATCGCTAATAGACATTATGATTCAGAAGCATCTACATCTACAGTTTTTTCAGCAACAAAAATGAGAAAAAAAGGAAGTTCAATTGTCGATGTTTTAATGCAAAAATGTGGTCAAAAAGAAGATAGAAAAAAGAAATCGAAAGACAAGGATGAAAAACTACCTAAAGTTATTCCCAAGAGCTCTACTGAGTTACTCGCTACACCAAGTTTAGGCTTATTAAAAAATGGAAATAAAGGAAGTTTGAGTGCGAAGAAGGAAAAGTTAATGGAAGATATTTTTTACCTAGGTGCTTTTAGAAAAGAAACTGTCACTGCATTTAGAACAGCTTTTATTAAAAATACTGATGGACTGATGGGTGCTACTGAAGAGTTTGCTCCTGTTGTTTTAAAGTCTAGAACAAGAACTGAAAGTAGAGTTTTAAAACAACGAGCTACAATCAAAGAGGTATTTGGAGACGAAAGACCAGCTTCTGCACCACCCGTATGTGGAGATGACGTTCATGATACTGAAGAAGAACCACCGATAGTTGTAAAGAAAGAAGTAGAATCAAAACCTAAGTTCAAACCGAAGAAAATAATTAAAGATAAATTTAAAAGAAGGTCAAGTTCAATAAGGGATGGGCTCAGAAGCACTAAGTCTTTAAAAAGAAATGATGCAAAAGGACGGTTGCTTCGATTGAAAAAAAGAAATAGTTTGATGAAGACGTTTAACGCGAAACGAATCAAAGACAACAAAATTAAAAAGGATAAAAGTCCATCTCCTGAGGACAAGACTAGCACAAAAGAGGAAAGCAGTTTACCTGGAACTACAGAGGCTCATACCAAAAAACGATTAAAACGTTTATTTGGGCGAAGGAAATTTAGCTCTGGATTCGATTACATAAGAAAAAAGAAGAAAATTATTCGTAGAGATGAAACTTGTCATAGAATTCGCCGACCAGCACCAAAACCAAATCCAGAGTCCGTCCATGACATTCAGAAAGAAATTAAAGGCTGGTTTATAAATAAAAGTATCGGCGAGACACACCTCCACCGCGCTGCTCGACTTGGATTTACGGTAAGTATTGTACAACAAATCTATACTAATAATATAAAGCTGAAGAGTTTGTTTGTTTGAACGTGCTAATCTCAGGAACTACTGGACTGATTAGAAAAATTCTTTTAGTATTAGATAGTCCATTTATCGAGGAAACTTATAGGCTATATATGTCATCACGCTATGATGAATAGTAGAGGAGCAGCAAAATAAAATATTCCAGAAACGGGAAAAATACGCGAGCGGCACCGCCCGGCGACTTCTAGTAATTCATATATTCGTAACCTGTAAATGGCTGTTACATTAAAATTTGTGCTAAATTTGTTTACTCATTTTAGGACTGTGTTGCGTTCTGCTTGGAAAAGATGGAGTCAGATCCTTCTGCAAAAGACAATGCTGGTTTTACACCTTTACACGTCGCAGCAGCTAAGGGACACGTGAGAATAGCCAGGCTCCTGCTTCAATACGGCGCTAACGTGTCCGCCGCCGCGCAAGGAGGAATCAGGTTCGTAATTTGTCCAATTTAAATGATTATAATTCATTATTGTATATTTTTTATATCTAAAGACTTTATAGCTGTGTTAGTTTCGATTAATCAAGGTAATCTGTTGGGAGGGATGTTTTCATTTTGAAATACAATGTTGAAAGTTGGGGGGAAATTTGAGGGATTGAATTTTGAAAAACAAATTCATTTACGTATTAATTGAATTGTTCCATTCCATAAATAGTACATTTTATAAATAATCTTTTCAGACCGTTGCATGAAGCTTGCGAAAATTCTCACGTGGAAGTAATCCGTCTGCTACTTGCCTACGGGGCTGATCCTTTACTGGGCACCTACGCGGGGCAAACACCGGAAGAACTAGCCGACGGCCAGGCAGCCCTACTGTTAAGATTACATATAGCAGATGTCCAAGGTCAAGCCATAGAACCGTGGAGATTCTCGTCACCAGCTGATATAATTGGTAAGCATGAATGACCACTTCCATATTCGTAAGTGCACGCCAAAAAGTCAGTTTCGACCATCCAAAGGCATCGCGAAAAAGGAAAAAATTGTGTCTCAGCTGACAGCTCCCAACTCTCGCAGCCAAAACACGACGAGTGGAATTCTGACTGACTCTAACGACATCATGTTTCAGATCGGGAGGAGATAGGCTGCGACCCGCTGTCGTCGCCCCCGCCCGCGTCGCCGCCGCCACCGCCGGACGCCACTGTTGAGATCCAGTGCACGGAGGCTCCGCTGCCGCCCTTCTACAGTCTGCGGACTGTGCCGGGCCAGCCCGCTGACGGACTCTGGTGTCTCCTGCAGGATGTCACTAACGTGCTACAGGTAAACTTAGATATATTTCATTTTACAGCCCAATTTCATGTAGGTATTCTTGATACACTCATGAGCGTCCAATATTTTGCATCTAGTAAAATAAGTTCCATTGTTACGAAAAAGAGACGTAAGAGCTATTTCATAGGCAATACTTATAATGCTATAGCTGGCGGACAAGAAAAAGTGATTGAAAACTTAAGAGAAAAATATTAAATTAAACCTAATTAGAAAGTAGGTATCTGTTACTACTTTTGGATGTAAAAAAATCCCAACAAAAATTCATGTCAATATTAAGAAAAAAGCTAGTATTCGTTACTTACTGGATTTTTGTTTCAGATAAAATCAAAAGAAAGTTTATTGAAGCAAATTCACTGCGGATCTGGGTCTCCCAAGGAGCTGTTGCGCGAGATCCGTACGCAGGAGTTCTTGGAGCGGGCGCAGTGCCACCAGCTGCTGGGCGCCGGAGAGAAGGTCAACGTCCGCGCGTCCAAGGTGGCGCTCGTCCGCGTCACTGACAAACTACGACAACTCCTCAAGATCGAAACCGTCCTTGTTAGCTGACATTAAATTACCCTCGACGGCTCAATTAACCTCCCTTCTTATTTATTGCTCTTTGTTATCGATGGACCTTGACGTGTTGTCGACACTCTTAATTAGACGAACTAAATTCCGTACTATTCCATATTATACTCAATTGCCTTTTAGTGTTCGAATTAACCTTATTATGATTTTTGTAGGGCGATTTCAATGTTCAAATGATGAGACTCTATGTTGTTTTTGAATCAGACTTTTTGCTCCAATTAAATAATGAACGTTCTTGGCTCCCTAACTCGTAATAAATAAGTTTAATAGTGTGACTGATTTTATTATACGAAAGCATGTATCTCATTTAGGAACAAACAAAATATTATTTTTATGAGACTGTGTAATTTAAGGCAGCCATTATTACATAATCAATTTATATTCGAGGCACTCAAGATGTCGGTTTGAGTGAGAGTTATTACTTTTATGGATATATTGTAAAAATTGTAAATAGTGTACATAACAAATTGTCGCTTTAAGTGTAAGATATTCTCATGGGTGCTATTTAACTTCGGTGTATGGTCTTTATCTGGATAGTTAGGTAGGATACAAAGTGCTGCGGCAACTTGTTAATAGTGAATAATAAAACAGTTACCATAGTCTAATTTAAGATGTTAGCATAATCTTGATCTATGTGTGCAATTTAAATGTTTTATAGATAATTGTATGAAATTATCGATGTGATGCCTGTAACAGGGTCGGTCGTAGCCTTAATATAATACACGAGTAGCTCGCGATCATTGCACTACGCTTAGCATTGGATCTTCGCAAACGCATCGCTCACACTTGGATTATACGTCTGGATGCTTTGCGGTCGACGATCAACACAATTCACATGCGTGGTACTCATGTGTGTAACAGAATATAGTATTCACGTAGTTTAGATGAAAATAGTAACAGAATGATACTTGGTTAGCTGCCGAAATGCTTTGAAAACATTTTGGTAGTACTACCCAGTGATTTCTTATATCTTGACATCACAGAACACAACACAATTACCAAGCGGATGATTCAAAATAAAATTCTGTTTGAGATTATGCTATTAGATAGGTAGTTATTATTTTTTCAATCTACTGGTAGGATCTACGTATATTTTTGTTCATTGTTATGTTTGATGATCTTTGTCTGTCTTAAATATGTTTATTATTGCGTAATTATTTCTTTTTATTGAATCGAGTTATGTTTTTATTTATACACATCTCTGTAAAAATTAGACAAATTTATTAAATCCTATTATGCATATCGCAAAAACTATTAATACTGTAAATAAATAGGACTATTTGTAAACAGATTATTTTTTAACTTATTGTGCCGTGTTACTAGAATATTGCTAAGGAAGCACATTCTCTACACATTCCTTAGCATTTATTCTGTGGCGCGCATTCTTGTAGCATTTTGGAGAGATGTACGAATGGTGGCAATTTCATATTCCGTAGTTGTATAACTTAAACCATGTTCCGCCCCGATTTATTTCTTTATGGAGACCAGAAACAATTAAGTACACGATAAATCTGTGATGCAGTAATATTAGGAAAATTTTGTGCGCGGAAAGTGGAATCGAAACTAATAATTTATACAGTAACGTATCAAAATGGAAATCTACTACCTATCTGTTATTAGCAGTACCTATGATTTAAGTATTATTATAATAATTATTGACACAATATTTCTTGTTGATAACCCGGAATAATAAAGAAAGTGATCAACTATGCCCTGCAAGTATTATTTATTTTTACTATCGTTACCTTATCATCATTCTATGGAACAAGAGAGTTAGATCGGTGGAAATCGTGTCAAGCAACAAACAGTATTGTTTGCCAACACAGTGACATCACCTAAATAACAATAAAATACAACAGAAAACATTACACTTAAATCGATTAATGTAGAAAATAATAATAATAATTATGACGTGAAGGAGTATTGTTGGGAGCTTACTTCTTAATGTAACAGATACATTCTTTGCTCTGTGGTTGGGAGATTTGCATTATAATACTGACAAGAAAACTCATTCATCAAACTTTTTTGTTCTGTAGAGAAAGTTATACCTATATAGGTACCTACCTGATATAAACCTCCTTTCTTTAATATTATGCATTGACATGGTTGTCACTTAGCAATTTATATTCTTTAATGTCTTC
>LGAG01000165.1:91663-105386 GCA_001278395.1 Lerema accius
TCGAAGTCTATAATTTATAGAGCTCTGTGGTAAAGCGACTGGCACTGGGATCCTGCTAGTCTGTGGTCATAGTATACAGCATCTGTGGTATACTCTTATCTATGTCTAGGAGTATGTATATTGTTTGTTCTGTGGTTTGTGGTCACTGGACGACTGGGCGAGGCTAGGCGATATTTTGTGTTTATCATCAAATCAATTTGTTCAAATTTGATTAACGTATCGAGTATACGTTACTTTTTGAAGAGTTTTTATTTCTCGAGGCTAAATAAAGTCATGTTTATGATATAACATTGTATTATGTGGAATTGTAAAATAAAACTAGCCCTGCTTCTGGCGGCAGTGGCGAGTAGTGTTTGCGGCCAGGGACTGGAGCAGTCGCAATACAATTCGAATTTTCCGCAGCAATATCAAACTGAAAACTCCCAAAATGGGACGTACAGACCTAATTCACAAGTACCTTACGGCAGCTTTCCCGTGAATCAAAATGATTATGTTCACACAGCTCAAAGCTCGTTCTATCATGACAGTGACTCCGACGTATATGGCGATGGAGAGAATGAAGTAGACCCTCAAAGTACTTCCAACTATTACGCTGGTTTGGATTACGAGGAAAGATATAGATGTCCGCCGAATTGGATACGTTACAGAGAGTCGTGCTATCGATTTACAAAATCTCCGGACCGTCCGCGTAATGAGGCAAGAAAAATCTGTCAAGCGTATGAAGCCGATTTGGCGGCCGTCAATAACCCCGAGGAACACGGTTTTATCATTACCACTTTAATGAAATTGGATCCTCAGCGTGGCTCGTGGTATGTAGGAGCGCATCAGCAGTCTCCGAATTATTGGGCCAACGACGTAGATGGATCTCAATTGAGTGGACTAGAAAATGCATTTTTCGATGACCGTAAACTGACCTACACAAGCTACAATTTGCTGCCCCGTGATTATCTTGTTTACCGATATTCTCACGAGGACGGACGCTGGGGCCTCGCCCCTGTTGAAGGTACTCAATATTTCCATTTTATTTGTGAAGGACAGACTCAAAGATTGCATTACCTCATACAAGAAGAGCGATCATTCACTTACGGCTTGGAAACATTTGATCCTGAAAGGATTCCCAGAGGTCCATACTTTATAAAAGAGCCAATAGATGTTGTTTACGATCCACTAAGAAATCATCATGTACAGTTAACATGTGTTGCTGATGGATATCCTGCACCCACATATAAATGGTTCCGAGAAGACTATCAGGTTGACAATCCAATATATACAGAAATTGATCCACTGTCTGACCCTAGGTTTATATTGAGTGGTGGTACTCTCATGATATATTCTCCAGATGCTGATAAAGATAATTCAAAATACCACTGTACGGCAACTAATAAATTTGGCACTATTCGCTCAGAATCTGTAAGGCTATCCTTTGGATTCATCAGAGAGTTCAATCAGAAGAGGCCAGTTGAAAGTGGTAATCAGTACTGGGGCAAAGTTATGGACTGTGACCCTCCTTCATACTATCCTTCTGTCAACTTTCTATGGGCTCGTAATTATTTCCCAAATTTGGTAGAAGAGGATAAACGAGTCTTTGTATCATATGATGGTGGACTTTACTTTTCAGCTTTAGAAACAATTGATCGAGGAAATTACAGTTGTAATGTGATGAGTAAAGTTTCGGATGCTGGAAGAAATGGACCATTCTTTCCTTTATTGGTCTACCCTCACTCTGATTACCAACAATTGAAGTTTCCAATAAATTTCCCTAAAATTTTCCCTGATGCTCCAGTAGTAGGGCAAGAAGTAAGATTTGAATGTATAACTTTTGGTTACCCTGTGCCTTCATATAATTGGACCAGAAAAAATGGCAATCTGCCTAAAAAAGCCCACTTGAGTAATTTTGATAGAGTCTTGACAATACCAAATGTAGCAGTTGAAGATGAAGGTGAATACATTTGTGATGTCCGTAATGACAGGGCTCATATAATTAACAGTGTTTTCTTGAAAGTACAAGCTGAACCTAATTTCACAATCCCATTGGCAAATAAACATATGGATAATAAAGGTGATCTGCACTGGAACTGTGAAGCTTTTGGTATACCTGATGTGAATTATACATGGTGGAAAAATGGAAATAAATTATCTATGGATACTTTAGAATCACCAGATCGTGATAGATACATCATACAGGAGAACGTTTTAATTATTAAATATCTGGATCCCACGCGTGACCCTGGTATGTACCAGTGTGAAGCTAAAAATCAATTGAAAGCCAGCTACTCCACAGGGCAGCTACGAGTTTTATCTTTAAAACCATCATTTAAAAAGCATCCCTTAGAGTCCGAAACCTATGGATCGGAAGGTGGCAATGTTACACTTAGATGTAATCCTGAGGCAGCACCAAAACCTACTTTTACCTGGAAAAAAGATAATATTGTAATTGGAGCCGGAGGGAAACGATTTATTACTGAAACAGGAAATCTTATAATAAGACAGCTGTCCAGAGACGACGAAGGAGTTTATACGTGTATAGCTAAAAACCAATATGGAACTGACGAGAGTAAAGGTCGCTTGATAGTGTTGCGCGCCCCACGCTTCATTGAGCGTCTTCCGCCGCGTATTACGACTCAAGTAAATGAAGTCATCTTCCTGCATTGTAATGCCGAAGTGGACCCTCTTTTAGATACGGCTTATTTATGGAACCATAATGGAATACGTATGAAAGAAGCCGCGGATCTTTACGCTGACAAGAGAATAAAGATAGACGGTGGAGAATTAACAATTTTTGATGTTAGCCTGTCGGATGTCGGGGAGTACGAGTGTGTTGTCAAGTCCGCTATAGGTCGCATTTCGAGTCGCACACAACTGCGAATCGAAGGACCTCCAGGTCCTCCTGGTGGGTTACAAATTTTAAATATTCAGCGCTCCTCGGTTACCTTGGAGTGGACCGACAGTAACCCTAATGGACGACCTATTACTGGTTACATCCTCACAGGCCGTACTCATTGGAACTCTAGCTGGAGCCTCATTACAGACAACATTGCTAATGTTAACGAGATCGACCGTTACAATGGTCGCAAACGAGCTACCGTAACTTCTACTCTGGCTCCTTGGGCTGTGTATGAATTTAGAGTTCAGGCTGTAAATAGTTTGGGAGTAGGTAAACCGTCTTCTCCCAGCCCACAGTTCTCTACCCAAGCCGATAAGCCCTACCAAGCACCTAGCAATATCGGCGGAGGGGGTGGTAAAATTGGTGATCTCACAATCACGTGGACGCCACTACCACCATCACTCCAAAACGGACCAGGTATTCACTACAAGATATTCTGGAGACGTAACGGGACAGAAGTCGAGTTCCAATCGCTTTTGCTTAAAGAATATGGTAACGCAGGCATGCATGTGGTACACATTTCTTTGGACTACTTCTTTACTCCTTATAATGTAAAAGTCCAAGCATTCAACGACATCGGCGCTGGGCCAGAAAGTGATATAGTAACGATTTACTCAGCCGAAGACATGCCGCATGTTGCTCCACAGCTAGTCTACTCCCGTTCGTACAATTCCACAGCTCTGAATGTTACATGGAACCCTATTGATCAATCTCGGGACCGCTTGAGAGGAAAGTTGATTGGGCATCGCCTTAAATACTGGAAGCAATCAAATAAGGAGGAGGAATGCATTTATTACTTGTCAAGAACAACTCGCAACTGGGCTTTGATCGTGGGTCTGCAGCCTGACACATACTATTATGTAAAGGTATGTGTACATTTTTTAATGTAAACTGATAACTGTGTGATACATTCACTATTGTGTTGCACTTAGGCAACTATATAAAACATGATACTGTAGACATCATTGTGTCAAACAAAAGTGTAAATGTATTTATGTTTTTACAGGTAATGGCTTTTAACTCTGCGGGTGAAGGTCCGGAGAGCGAGCGGTACCTAGAGCGCACGTACCGCAAGGCCCCACAGAAACCGCCGTCCTCCGTCAACGTGTGGGCCGTCAACCCCAGCACGGTTCGTGTGGTGTGGCGATACGTGCAACCCACTGACGAGGAGGAACCACTTATCGGTTACAAGGCAAGTATATTGTTTATTTTGTTAGCTACCGGTATATTTAATTACTATGGTGATTACCAACAATTTTCAGGTGGCCTAGAAGTATACAATAAACGTGCTACAAGTTAAAGCATGTTTATTTCCAGTGCCGAGTGATCCTGTATCGCGTATTTTTGAAACTACTCGCATTTACTAGCATTTTGAATCCAACAAATATTGAGGGCAATTTTAAATATTTAAAATTGATAATATTTCTATTTTGTTCACAGGTGAGGGTTTGGGAGATCGACCAAGACATGAGTACGGCGAATGACACTGTGGTGCCAATAGAACATAAGCTGGAGGCTTACGTTAAAAATTTGACGCCTGGTAAATCCTATAACCTCCGAGTGCTGGCATACTCCAATGGAGGCGACGGGCGAATGTCTTCGCCTCATATTACCTTCCAAATGGGAGACTATCACAGCGACGCGTATGGCTACTATGTCAGAGGATCCGCAACTAAATGCCCCTCAATGTCCATACAAACACTATTTCTAGTAATATTTGTTATCAACTCAGTACGTACTTTGTTCTCGTGATCTTCAAATGTTTACAATTATGTATAAACGATTGTTTAGTAATAAGTTTAAAGATGTAAGGAAACTTTTTAATATTTTTATAATGTAAGTTTTTACAAAATATTTTTTATATGGTTATGTATATTTTTGGTTGATATATATTTGTATTTTTTGCATTATTTGCTGTTAAATACAGATGCTTTCAATTTACTACTTATGTTATGAATTGTGATGGTTTTCCGACCATTTAATTGACTTTTACTTAGAATAACTTTTTGGATGAATGTATTGAAATATTCGTATATACTAATTTATATTGCAGCAGCACAAATTTGACAATAATTATGGGATGTGTGTGGTCTGATATCAATGCTTTTTAATTAAAATTATTTAGATTTACATTACTGATAGTCTGACATTATTCTGTAAATGGGAACACAATATCTCTCACAGCTTTAATTTTTTTATTTGTCTGTTAGTTTAGTAATGGGAGACTTAACTGGATCTCGAAGTTAAACGGTAAAATGAATTGAATCTCTTAGTGTCATTGTTATGTAGAATGTTATATTTAATGTGACGTCCATATCATAATATGTATATGTATATCTGAGTAAATGTAACAGATAAGTTTTAAACGAAATAAATATTAATTAAATCCGAGCCATGTATGTATAAAACTTTGTAAAATAGTTGTATGTTAATCGTAGTTTCTTTAAACTTCTTTGTGTAGCTGATATTAAGTGGTACAAAATTGTCAAAATTAAGTGCCTATGGAAAGTTTCCATTACAATGTATTTTTTTTACTTTTACTCTGGAAAGAACTGTAATGTCTGCCTGAATATGTACAATGCCTTATTAATGTTAAATCAGTGATTTATAATATAGATCCCCACTTATTTATTGTTTTTTTTCTTTTTTACACAACACAAATAGAACCCACTTTCCGCCCTTATGAGACTAAAAACAACACTGAATTTTTTAATTCTTTATTGTTTGAAGATAGCAAACGAGCTGACTGTGCTACTAACCCCTGCCGCCGATGGACATCGTAACAAACTTCAAGTAACTGAAAAAGCCATTCTACCTACATTAGCATGTTGTCCTGGTAAACTGTAAAAGTATCAGGAGATCATAAGACTAGTAATAATAAATAACAGAAATCGGATAAAATGTGATATTTTATCAAAAACATAAATTTTACTGAAAAAAAACTTATACCTACATTATCATGTTGTCCTAGTATACTGTAAGAGTATCAGGGGACCATAAAACTATAGTAAATAACAAAAATTGGATAATTCATCGATTGAAACTTTAGAATTTTTGTGTTTTTGGGTAATGTATTAACGGGAGTAGGATAATATGAATTAAAATGTGATATTTTATCAAAAACATCAATTTTACTGAAAAAGCCTTCTACCTACATTATCATGTTGTCCTGGTAAACTGTAAAAGTATCCCTAAGTCATAAGACTAAAATAAATAACAGACAGAAATCGGGTAATTCATTATTGTTATGCGCTATATAATTAATTAACTAAGTAAATACGCTAGAACCGCTAGTATTTAATAAAAAGAACAGTTTAGAAAAATATTTATTCGGTACATTCATCATAATACTATTACAACTTACAAAAGTGTTGTTTAATCAGTAATGCCTATGTTAACTTAATTTTTTATATTTGACTTTGCGTTTCAAACATTTAGCATCCGGATTATCAGATGGGCTCATGTCTGCACTATCTGTTCGTTTAGTAAAGTCGTCTTCACTTGCTTGAACTTGCTTGAGTGGTAGCAGTCCAACGGCATACGGTATGTCGTCCCCAGAAGCTTGCATTTGCATCAAATCATTGGTAGAATTCTGTTCATTTTCTTTGTTGTTATTCCATTCATCTGGCTTATAGTTGATAGCGTCTAGGTCTGGTTCTGGATCTGGGAAATTAGTATTGGATGGTATTGGGTCAGTGTAACTGTGATTTAGTGACAATCCACGATCACTTGTTTCATGTCCTTCCTGTTCTTTATTGATCATTGTATCCCATTGCATTTCTTCCAATGTTGATGCAAAATTTTCAGTAGGTTTGGGTGTTTCCATTTTTTTATCTAAACTATTATTGTCAGCGTCATACACTGAATTTAATGAATTTGTACTATAATCAATTTGTGTCACAAGTTCTTTATTGCAATTTTCGTTTAGCATGCTTGATTCGTCATCAACATCGTTTATTTTACTTTCTATATTTAGTAAATCCTTCATGATTTCGTCTTGGTCTTGAACTTGTTTATTATCTACATTTTCGATACCGGAATAACTTCTCTTTTCAGTAGTGGATTTCGGGGTTGACATTAAACAATCAAATGAATCTTGTAATCTAAAGTCTTCCGTGTTCAATGAACTATACTGTTGACTATCATTTAGGTGAGATTCCTTAGTATCTAAAAGTGACATGTTAAAACTAGTGTCTAAGGAAGAACTTGTTGGACACAGTTGCTCCATGACCCTTGCATCGTTTAACTGTTGATCTTCATAGTACTTCTTAACGTCATCGCTCATAGACTTCGTAAAGAAATGCATGTCATTTTCTATACAAGCGAAATCGTTAGTATTTCCGTGGTCAATAGGATTACGACTATCTTGAAGATTATGATCTAATACAACATAGTTTTGCTGATCAGAAAATGATTCCAGGTTATCCGGTAAAATTGCATTTAAACTATTTATGGCATCTTCATGAGAATTTATTTGGATGTTGTCTTTATCGAAGTTATTATCGCAGGGATAGCTTTTACTGCTTATTAACATTTCTCCCCTTTCTATAGATTTAGAAAGCTCGTCTATGCTTTTGATTTCACTTGGATCTGCGACCTTTTCAATAATGTTCGGTTGCTCGATTACTTCGTATTGTATTTCACTGCTTTGAACCATATCAAGTAGAACTTGTTCGTTGACATTTATATATGAACCGTCTCCGGATTCAAACAGTATCGGTAGATCAGTGGGTAAACCAGCATTTTTCAATGCGTTTACATATTGAGACATCGCAGTACTAATTCCGCTGTTCGCTGGTTCAGTGGTAGAGCTATTTACCGGGTTTGTGTAACTCGATGTTAAGGTTTCATTTCCTATCGCATGCTCCTTAGAGAATGTAATATTCTGATCCAAAGCATTAGAAGATTGATCCATATACATGAGGTCGCTATCAACGTTCATAAAGTTATGACTCGATGAGGAATCAGGATCGCAAATGCTATTGACCGCCTGCGACAGCGTAACCCGATCCATGTAATCCTATAAAATAAGAAGAAATATTAGGTCAGATAATAAAAAGAATTGCATTTTTATGAAATTCGAATGTTTTTGAGGACTTGCTCTTTAAAGTTTCACAAAATAAAGAAAATGAAAAAAAAAGTCAGGTAGGTAGGTCTGTCTAATACTGAACTGTATGTCTAATACTGAATTTCTAGAAATCATAAAATTTTAATTGGCAATAGAATGTTGACATACTCGTAAAATTGTGGTTATTTTACACTTGAGCAAACATCACTACGTACCTACATATTTTGGAAGCTCGTGTTTGGTCAGCTACTATACACAAGTAAGTACATATTGAATTTAGCAGTACACCTAACAGAAGCTACCAGTGCTTCGAGAAAAATATGAGGAGTACCTGCATATGTCTAGTCTGCAGATGCTTGAGTTGATGGATGGCTTTCCTCGAGTCTTGTTCCCGCCGCATCAGAGCGCGCTCGGCGGCGCGGCCCAGGGCGCTGCTCCCATCCCACGCTCCTGCTCTCTACAATATAACAAAACTCTAGTTTGCTACTCATCTTCACAAAAAACATTTATACAAAAAACCTACAGCAAACCTTTGTATGTGTGTGTAAGTTAGTGTAGATGTCTTTTCAGACATAAAATACTGTAATGATGGTAAAATATAAAATACAGGTAGGTACATAATGATAACGAAATACTTTATTCTTATAAATTTTATTTGTAGCTAAGTGTGCCGAATGAAGTAAGATAAAGGTTAACCTTGTAACATAGGAAAATCGTGCCATAAATTTAGCACTTAAAATTACTAAAATACAAGGAATAAGTACTATTTTTTTTATGAAAAATAATAAAAAAATTGTAGTGAATATTTTTATTCACTAAAAAGAAACCGCCCGAACAGGGACTTGAACCCTGGACCCTTGGATTAAAAGTCCAATGCTCTACCGACTGAGCTATCCGGGCTTCGAAGTAGTGAGTTGAAATATACAATCATTTGCCGGAGATGATATCACAACGAATAATAACTTAAGTAAATATATCCGTATATAAATTAGACACATTTAAGATTGATAAAATAATTTCCTACCAATTTCACGAAAGGTATTTATAGTTGGCACGTTTTGGCATTTGTGATCACATTACGCTGTGATGATTACAGTGACATTAGATACTTATAGGTACAAAAAATAGTTAAGTACACCAAAAAAAAATTTTTTTTTCTACTAGAAGTCACTTACAGGTGCATCTACAGATTTAAAATGTCTATTTACCCTTATACTAGGCCTGCCGCGGCGCGGCCTCACGGGGTGTAGTCCATCTCCATAGTCCACGGCACCGCTCGCAGAGTTACTCGCTCCGTTCTCAATGTCAAATGGAATACGAACCACCATGTCCTAGTATTAGGAATATTGAGTACTGATGTAATACAGTAAAATAGCCTGTAGGTATAACCTAGTTGAGTTAGTTTAAGGATTAGACTAGGGTAATGTTACTACATTGTAATTACTATTACAATGCATCTGACGCACGGAACCTGTGTTTCGTGATCTGACGTGAAACAAATTATTTAATAGCTACATGTGTTGCCAATGGGATACCTAAATGAATATTTATGTTACTTATAATTATTGTTAAATTGTTTTTTGAGGCAGGCAAGGGACCCAATATCCAACACGATAAAATTTGTGGCTAGGTTATAAGTAATTAATTTAAATATATTAAAGCCTGCGTAACATTTGCCGTCTCTTTTTTAGTTTCGACATCTGTACTACCTAGTTTGTGGTTTCGACACATGATCAGTGATCTCATTGCCGGTTGATTAGTCAATATAAAATACCTTATTTACTCGATTGAGGGTATCCGCAGCCTGACTTGTATTTGGCGGTGGTAGCGGAGTAGGCTGAGGCATCGTATCATTATCCTATTACAAAGTTCATAACGTCAATTGGTATCTAATTTTATGTACTGTTAAACAAGCCTTTAACTAAGCAGTAATCAGTTAATTCCTAATATTCATTGTTTTCAAAGGTATATTATATTTTACTAATGTCAAAACTCACCTGGGAATGGAGGTCTATGAGAGACTGAGGAGGCCGATTTATTACAACGGGTGGAGTGAAAACAGGAAGTTCACCTTGAAAGTAAAAAATAAATTCTGTTTTTGCGTTTGTGGAAAACTTGTCGCCCGCGCCCGTCAGGTTTGAATTTCACAAAAATTGTTTTACTCTTAGACCTATTTCTACGCGTAGGTAATCCATCAAAATCGGTTTAGTAATTTTTTTAGCAAAGAACAAACAGACACATTTTCGCATTGCTATTATTAGTGTCTAAACTGAGATTGATATTTCCAAAAAACTTACTTTGATTAGTGATACCGAGTCCTTCTTTAGTTACTTTCGATAAACCTTTGATTTTTAGAAACTGTGCAGCAGATACTAATTCGTCTAAGTTCTCTTCTAGGCATTGAGTTTTGCCACAATACATGAATTCCACCAAGGATTTAAGCACGCTAAAGCGCATTTTTAGTATTATTAATGGCTCACCAGCCTGTTTTTGTAACACCTCCTAAAAGTTAAGAAAATTGTTTTTCCGTACAGTAAAACATCCCTAATAGGTATGCACAATTTAATATTTTTATAGTTATATGTGGTACTTATTAAGTTTACCTGAAAGTAGACGCTACTTGCTGCAAGAACTGCTTTATGAACACGCAAAGTGTGAGAGCTACACATGAGCGTCATATCAACCAGCGACTGCATTTGTAACAGTTTCCCAAATCTTGACATCAAATGCTCCGAATAATCTTCGTAATGAAGACTGTAGCGTATGGGAGCCATAGATCAGTAATTAAATTAAAGTCGGTAAAATAAACATGCAACCGAGTTTTGTTCACGTATTGTTACAAACTTGATGGGTAAAACAATTGAACTGTACATCAGAACTGACATTTAAAAATAATGGAACGATTCTAATGTGCCAGTATGTTAAATTAAATAAATGGCGGAATGTTATATTATTGGTAGTTGGTTACAGGTAGATTTCCTTCTGAGGTAGGTATAATATTAAAAATAAGCAAGTAAACCTTTATTAAAAAGGGGGATAAAATTTGATGGTATCTACGAATAATTTCTAATGCTACATTTACTGTTAAGTGACGTACCTTATTTACTTTTCGCATTTAAATCGAATCTAGATTTCACTTTGCTAAACGCAGATGAATTACCACAGAGTAATTAATTAAAAGGAAACTTAGACTAAAAAAAAAAATATTGAAATGTTAGAAAATGAATTTATTACAAATTTGTATTTTACAAAAAAAAATCGAATACACAATCAAAGGTAACTAAAACCTTCAACAGAGAAAAATATAAAATATTATCTATCACAGACTATAATTAAGTACTGAAACTGAACAAGGGATTGATTTAGTAGGTATATAAAATTATAAATATAAACTACCGATATTTTATTAAACTATTCGATTTAATTTATTCAGCATTTTTTTGATAAATATTGTTTAAATAAAAATTTTGGAGTAAAAAAGAAATTTAATAATTTCTCTTACCTTTTATGCCATTTTTCAATAATGGAATGTGAGTAGGAATGTTTCGATTTGTTCATAAGGCACTTGGAACAAATACAGTGAGATCATGTTAAATACAATCGTTCAATCTTTCGGAACCAGATTTATTAAACAATTACTTTTAGTAAAATTAAATTATCAATACATGAGGATAATTATTACATATAAATCGATTCTGATCACAATATTAAGGATTTTAAGAATTAATAAATCAGGGCGACATAATTACAAATACCCGTTTTTTAATAGGCAGGTATAGGTATTTTAAGGAAAGAAAAGTCACGTGACATCCCTATTATACATCTATCATAAGACACCTACTAACAACAGAATGAGTTAAATGCCACATAGCAAAACGTAGCCGACAGACGTTCCCACAATATCCATGTTCCCGGTCGAAATACAAATTTGTAACACTTCCAATACTTTTAGTATTGTTTTAGAAATCGTCTTCTATACAATACAATACCTAGCTTTTACGTTTTACCCTTACCTCCCTACGACGAAGCTCATAGACGCTGTGGTACAGCCGCAAAGCATTCGCGACTTTTTACGTCACCCAAATACTTATCGGAACACATTCTGATTATCTGAGATAGGAATCTACTTGTAACTAGATTAATTGTACATTCAAAACAAAAATTTTACGCGGTACCACGGTGTTCCGTTATATATTAAAAGGAGTATTTAGTGCAAGTATGCAAAAGATTTTTTATTCGCATAAAGTTGGCGGGCGGAGTATGAAGACGTTACTTTACACCAGAGCTATATTTCAAGGACTTCCGCGGTTATAGTTCTATCACAATTTTCAAACTCAGGCGGAAACTTAAAACAACAATAATTTTGTACCGATTACCTACTAGATATGCACATTAACAGTAAGAATTATTACAATATTTAAATATTAACTTTACCATAATGTACTTTAATATTGTCACACTAATACATCGAATTAGGTATAAAATTATATTCCATCCCAGATATAGCAGAACATAAAAAAAATAGTTACAGCCCTCGAATTCGATTGTGTTAAAAACAAATTTTAAATTTTAATTGCGTCAAATCCAATATTTATAGAAAAATATCCTTACAGACAGTTAATTTCCCGTTTCTTAATACTATTGTTCAAAATGTTCGACATGTTTGGTTAGTATAGATTTATGTACTTCTCGTAATGAACACAACATCTAACTGAACATTTCACAACCTTGAGATAAAAACATATTATGTTTCGCAAAGCTTTATAATCAAGTAACAATAATTTTTATCCAATTAGTAAATTAAATTTAAGTAGTAATCCTTACAGAAACCTATAATGACCAAACATTAATTTATTATATTACATATACTTTATAATTACATAATAATTTGTTCTTGAAGATTAATAGTGCGAAGTATAGTTCAATAGATATCTATAAGTTTTAACAGATTGACGTATTAATTGACAGCTATTGGCGAAACAAACAGTTAGCGGATACATGTTCGCAAATAGTACAACACACGCATTTAATACAAAATCGTTTAGCGAGTGAATACATCATATAAGCAATTATGTTCCAATAATTAACATAAAAGCTTACTCAAAAGTAACATAAAAAAGAATACGTGGTATTACGTATATATCAATATATGTCAATAATATAATAAAATAATTATAAGTAGGTATATGAACACTTTACATAATATGAGTAAATTTGTACAATAGGTACTAGTATGTAGAAAAAATAGAGATTCATTTATAGAGATGGTTCAGTAAAACTAGACCATTGCCAGCGAGGCGAGGACACGAAATATACTTAACATAATTATGTTCTTAAAACATAGATTAAATTCCTTCAGAATGATACGGACCTACTATATTATTAAGGTTTTTCTATTGAGGAAGTATTTGGAGAAAAAATTATGCATGATTTGGAACCACATCAGTATCTTTTTTAGGTAAAACGTTAAATTATTTTATTGGATTCAAAAATTGTTTATGTCTTTGTGTTTTTCCTTTGGACAACATATAATACAGAAAATAATTTAATAATGTACAAAAATAATATAGTTCATTATTATTACTAGGTAATCGATGTTACTGTTCAGTTAATTCAAAGTTATATTTGTGAAAAATTATCCATTACATTAAACTATGTTTCTTAATTATTATTATTCGTCGTTAATCAGACTCAACGGCATTCGAGCCGAATTTTAATAAAGACAACTGAGCAATGGTCTGTTTTAATGCCTGGTTACGTTAGTCCTAATA
>LGAG01000165.1:105630-116400 GCA_001278395.1 Lerema accius
TGCTGACGTTGGTGGTGCTGTGTCGGTGCGGGCGGATCTGCGCGCGAGGTAGGTGGCCGTAGCTGCTCTGGCGCGAGATGCCGGCGCCGGTCTGCCGCCGCGGCATGCTGCAGCTCTTCGGGACGAACGCGTCCTGCGTCATCGTGACGTTCTCGTACACGTGGGCCCCGTTGTCGAAGTCCTCCTGAGATATCAGATTCTGTTTGCTCTCGGTGGTGTCTCGCCTCTGGCCGACCGAGTTGCTCTTCTTGTGCCCGCTGCGAATTTTGAGATCGGGCACCTTCTTCCCCAGCTTACAGTCGCTCGCGGAGCGCGGCAGGAGATTTGCGTACCCGTGATCGGTGTTTTCTGCGCCTTGTGCCTTATCACTTTTATTAAGGTTAGGAGGAGTTAGATTTTCTGGAATGGTTTTGGAAGCATTGGAATGTTTCGGAACCTTGGAAGGAGGAAGTTTTACAGGTTCTACGGCGCAAGTCTGCTGAGGTAGGACGTCATGGCGTTTCCTATCCACGTCGGGCTTGGACGATTTGTCGAGGACGACTTTTGTTTTGTCGCTCTTACAAATTTTAACACTAAACCGGAACGGCGGCTTGAATACGACTTGTAGTCGCGCTTTTTCCCCGGAGAGGAGGTTAGTAGCACTCTTGGACGGTCTGGTCTTGCGTGTCCCCTTGGGAGCGGGCCGGTGCGCCGCGCGGTCGTTGAGCCCCACGGGAATGGATTTGGATTTGGGGATGGCGGCGGGCTGCGGAGAGCTCAGAAGCCACTTCTGGACTTTCGTCAGCGCTTCGGTATCTTTAGTCGGGGACGAGGGATGCTTTTGCATGGAGCTGTAGTCGATGGTTTCCTTCTTTACTTTCACTTTTCGCTTCTTAACTTTGCTCTTATGTTTCGATAGAATTACATGCTTCGGCGACTTTCCTTCCGCGTTCGTTACTATGGCTGTATTTTCTTTTGTGACTTTTAAAGATTCATCTACTTTCGGCTGAGCGCTTGGTTTCTGGAAATATAAAAATAATATCATTAGATAACGATTGTCTTTACTTAATCTATCTTTACTGCATTCAAGGAATGTCATATATGTGCACTATAAATTATTATAATTATTTACCCGTTTTTTAATGGCGTGTGACGGCGATCCTTTGTCCCCTTTCTGATGATCTTTCTTACTGCGGTAGGCTCTGGTACGGAGTGCCACCTTCTTTTTAAGAGGGACTTTAGACCTGCGAAAAAGTTAAAAATATACTTATTATGGTTAACAAAAAATTCAGAAAACATTAAATTCTTAAAAAACTAGACGGAAAGAAGTTAATATCCACATTATATTGTGTTTCTATGTGCATATTACCTCTCATAAGTTAAACTTCAACATTAATACCCAAAACGCGAAGAAATCACGTCACGCGCCTATTCGCAATTCGCATATCTAACAGACCTCGTAGCCTAGTTCGTAGTGATCCTGCCTGCGAAGCGAGGTGTCCCGGGTTCGATTCCCAGCCGGGGCAGATATTTATGTGACAGATAAATGTTTGTTATCGGGTCATGGGTGTTAGTGATGTGTTATTTGTGCTGTCCATGCCACCCGCGACACAAGGAATCCTATTGGGGGATATGAGTGTGTCAGCATTTATTTATTTATTTATTTACCTAACAGAGGGTAGGGTCAACGTTGTTAGGTTACCTGACAGCAGTATGGACTATGAGGCCCTGGTCAGTAGCGTCGGGCAGGCGGACGGTCTCGGTGGTCGACGAGTGGATGATGGTCACCGACTTCAGCTTCTTGCTGTGGCGGCCCAGGAACCGCGTACTAGCCACCTGGGAACATTGCATAATAACACTCGTATACTTATACTCTTATTAACGTCATTTTTTTACGATAAAAGATTATAACCACGTGTACTGTATTTTTATATTATTAGAACGCATGATTGATACCGAGGATGTATCAAATATAGGACACAATACAATTAGGTTTTTCTAAATATTTTTATTAAATATAGTTGTGGCCACACAATGACTTATTTGTACCCTTAAAAAAACAATACTTGGGTATGTTTGTAGTATTGTACATTTCCACTTCTTTTTTTGTTATTGTGACGTAACATATAGAATTTAGATAACTTTTTTGTGACACTTGTAAATCATATTTAAAACAAAATAAGCTTACAAAACAAAGTACAGTTGTGTTCCACGATTGATGTTATGACTATGTTAGCGACACTTTCTTTTAGATAAAGAACAAGTAGATGACAGTTCTATGAATATTTAAGATTTTTAAGACCATCGCGATGATAAATGATTTAAAACTAGCGTTTGAAATACAACAGTATAAGTATAAAAATATGACTGAAAATGCTGAAATGAGACCACACTTCTAGCGTTAACACAACACTGGTTCAGTACCTTTCAGTTGGATCGCGGAAAATATAACACATACTTGAACTACGCTCCAGAGATACTAGTCTTTAACCTCGAGTTTAATTGCCGCGTCTAATGTCTTGCAACTTCGCTAGAGAATAAAGAAGAAATAAAAATGTAATATAATAAATATTTGTACTTTTCACTACTCCGTAGTAACTATAGTGAAATAACGCTCACCAACAATACCCCATATAACAAATTACTAAGTAAAACAATAGTTTGTTTATTACATGTTTTCCCGGGATAGATATACGAAGTAATATGTTAAAGTACTCGTACATTTTAGATTCCCAGCATTTTTATTAATTTTGCAATATAATGCAGGCCAATCAACGGTGCCCTGACTGTCGCGTTTCATTGACATCTATTGAGTATCCACAAACCAAAAAATATATAGACTCAGTCTTCGGAACAAAAAAACGTAGTCGAAAATAACTTAACGTTAATAACAAATCATAACGTAACTCTGGGATGGATGTCATAATAAAAAAAATACCTCACGTTTTTGTTCTGACGATTGAGTCTATGCATTTTTCAGTCTGAGTGATTATCATACCATTAATTGAGTCATACTAGACATGGGTTATATTGTAATATACAGACCAGCAGCGCGACGACGGCGAGCAGGATGAGCAGCACGGCGTACCAGTGGCGCAGCACCCAGCGCCGGAAGCCGGCCAGGCTCTCGTCCGACAGCAGCAGCTTGCGCAGCGTGGCCAGCGGGCCCGACGGGTCCACCTCGCGGCAGCGCTGGAACACGTCGCAGTACCTGCACACACACACACACACACACGAACACTGTCAGACTGCGCTTAATAGATAATAAAATGTGCAAAGCTAGACGCAAACGTCCGGAATTTGCATCAGGAATCCTGATAAGGAATTGATAGTAGGGGAGAACGGGGGTTAGAAGAGCCAAGCTAAGTTATGCTGACAATAAAACAAAGGATTTACTCCTGGCTCTTTCAATCCCGCTCTTCCCAAGGCACGTTTTCTCTCTCTTTTTTTGGCATGCCCTAGAGTTCAAATGACTTGATCAACTTCTACATATAGGTCTCATGGGATATATCTTCTTCGTAGGCGTGACATAGGCTATAATATTTTAAAGCCTAGCTTTCAAAAGCCAGGCTTAAATTTAATTACTACTAGCTTAAAGGAGGTAGATATTGGTTAATAGTCAGGAACATTACCCATTGTAATCGTTGCAAGGCGTCCCCGGCTTAGCGTACATGTCGGGCACGTCGTAGGGCGCGGCGTTCCAGTGGAAGGAGGAGAGACAGGCGCCGCCGGGCCGCCGGCAACACAGCTCGCACGCCGCCCGCGGGTCGTCCTTACGCGGCGAACACTGGCACGACTCCAGCCCGTACGCCAGGCAGATTGATCCGGTACACTCCTGGGTGAGGTGAAACGTTTTATTATTGGCTGCAGTACTGTGTGAAACAATAGTTTTGTGGATGAGAAGGGGGCTACAAGAGGATAATTTTGTTCATTGGATTTACAAAATACCAGTAGCAAATACGGTTTCAAAGGACTGTCAAAAAAATTAAAAATTGTGGAATAAGATAGTAACGGACATTGACATAATAATTGTATAACCATAATTTTCAGTCATGTAATAATATCCTTTCGATAAGGAAGAGACTATGATGACGTGACAGCCCAATTAATTCTAGCTTTATTGTGATGATGTCAGTACTGAAAAGAATCAGTTAATTTACTCAACAGTAAGTCCCCAGTTTTCACCCCAATTCAACCCTAAAAAATTACATACAACGTTAATGAGGCACAGGGAACACTATTATAGCTGTTAACGAGTGAAGTATGGTCGTAGATGGACCATGATAGTTACTTACCCCCATAAAGCAGACGAGTTCCTTGTCGCAGCGCGTGCGGTTGGGCTTGTGTCGGGAGGCGGGGCAGGCGGCGCGCTTGCCGTCGCAGTGCGCGGCGTCGCGGCATCCGTTGTCCGACCGACACTTGTCGCCGAACTTCAGCGTGCATGATGCCGTGCAACATGGACCCTGGGGAATAATTAGGCAAATAATTATATGCACAAAATTTCCTAGTAACGATTGAGGAGCAATCTTGTAATTTATGTTAAGTAATAGTAAAATAGAGCCCGCTTTCATAAGCCTATTCCTTAACGGAAACTTAGTTCCCGTGCAGGGGTTCAGGAGTTGCTATGACAGTTTGTCTATTTCTCTTCAAGTTAATTTAAGCAATAAGTACAGGTATATTACTGTTCAACTAGTCAAAATGAAATTTAAAACTCTTTAATTCCAGGATAGCTGCAGAAAAGAAATTTTCCCTGGCTATCTTTTAAGATCATTCCTTCGTGACAACTCCACTCCTAAAGGTACTCACTACATCTGTACTCAATGTAAATGTGTTTGTCAAGGTTACTGACCTGGCTGGGGCTGCAGACGCTGTGCTCGGTGAGCGTGCAGGGCTTGTAGTGCGGGCGCGCGGCCTGCGGGCGGCAACACACGTCCGTGCACTCGGAGGCCCAGCCGCAGTCGCACTCCTCGCCCTCCTCCACCACGCCGTTGCCGCAGATCGCTGGTTGGGGCTCTGTTAATGTATACCACCATGTTATGTAACTATATCTAAATAGATATAGGACAAATAGGACAAATGTCCTCGCAGTAGTAATAGTAGTAACCGCGCTCCACAGATAAATTATGTATTCGTTTTAGAAACAAGTTGCAGATGATTATTACCTAGTATTGTTGCATAGAAATGCATAATTTTTTAAGGCTCTTCTGAACTACGCACCGGCTTAAATTCACCATAAGGAGTCAATCATAGCTATTTTAAAGGCGACAAAGCTCACAATTTTCTCGTTGTCCCGACCTATCCAGCGTCTCGTTATCTACGTCAACAAGCAGATAAGTTCAGATATGGTGACCTGTGCCTAGACACGAGATAGTTATGGGTTACGATGACAGTACCTGTGAAGCATCCTTTGGGCGAGCGTGCCTTGTTGTTAAGCACGGGGTCGATGGCGCGCAGGGAGCACGGAGAGAACTTATTGTTGTTCTTGCGATCGCCGCTGGTGGCGCGCGCGAACATTATGTAGTTCCCGTCCTCGCCGAACGGAGTACATACTTCTGGATCATGCTGGAAGTATAAGACAGTTTTTCAAAATTAGAATCGAGCACTAAGTCCAGAAAACTGGCATTTAAATGTATGTTAATGCCTGTTCATCCATTTTAAGGATCAATGTAACTGTGTCTAAAGGTCAGCATGCGAAATATTTTTGAAAGTAGCTGGCTAATCTTAATGAAATTGAAGCCAAGTCGATAGTAAGCTTCATAAACCCCTATTAGAATCAGTGACTCTATCTTCGTAGTATTTATTCAGAGCTATCCACTATCTACGGTTGATTTCGTGATAAATATTTAGCGTGAGAGACTGCAGTGTAGCAGCAAACAAGGTGCACGTAGTGTGTATCAAATATGCAATGAATTCGTGGCGTGCAAGCTCGACAAGACGACACCCCGGGGGAGAGATCGCCAACAAATCTTGAAGACGTATTTGGCGACTAACTTCAGTGAATATTGCAGGAATGTCGTACAGGTGTAGCTACGCATACTTCATGCGCTTGAGAATTGTAAGAAATCGAAACGTAACTCGCATTCTTCAGGCTAGGTATGCATTGCATAGTATGCATCCCTTCATGTAAAAAATTTTTCTACATTCCACATTTAAATGCACGCAACACATTTATACATTTATATTACGAGCGTATAAGGTATACGCAAAAAAATTACAATAATCAATAGATTATTATTTATGAAATCAAAATATGACTTTACATTTCGCGGTTAATACAAGTACTGCCCATAAGAGCTTAGAAGAGCTACTACCTACAATTTTTGAAGCATACTTAATCATTTTAACATTAAACTAATACTAATATGTATAAAGTAATACTCACAGGTGATCCGAAGTTGTGTCCGATCTCGTGGGCCAGCGTGACGTGCGACACGGCGGGCGGCACGTGCTTGCCGTAGTTCAGCAGTGTCACGATGCCAGTGTTGAGGGATTTCATGCTGCCCCGGTAATGCTGATAATAAATTTGCATCATTTCTTAATAGTCTTTAAAAGAGCTGAAACTCTACAAACTCTTAAAGCTGTACGAAATGTAGAAAACTCCACACTAGGGGAAGATCGAGAACGGAAATCAAAATGCATCAATTAAATTTCCGCCTCGTTGGGAATCGAACCCAAGATCGACTGAACTGCCGTCCGGCATGGTAACATTAAGTTGCGTCACACGAGTTAACGGAGTTTCCAAATAAGGCGAAGAAAGTCATGTTTTTCATTCATAGGTCACGAGCACACATTCACATTACTCCTTTGAAAGTTACATATTTTCGGTGTCTTGTCGATTGAAACTAAAGCTTTTTAACATTCAATCCCTTCCATCCCATTATATGTACATATAAAATATTTTTCTAGCAAGTTACGAGTATTTCAAAGAAAGTAGATATGACATTATCCTCGTTTAGCCTCCGCGTACTTACCCCGTTCTTTTCACAAACGCCGCCGGCATTCTTAAGATCTCCCGTCCACGCCAGTCCCAAGGTACCCATCTCAAAATCTCTGTAAGTAAACATGTAAGCGAGGCAAAAAGCGTCGTAGTCCTCCTCTGAAAAGTTTAACAAAATAAATCGTTAACATCAATTTAACTTGTTAAAAGAATCCAACGAGGGAGGCATTGTGTGTTGAAATTATGTTATCACACAAAATTTGTTCAGAAATTTCAAGCAGGTCAAGAGGTTACTTCAAAAGTAATTACCAGAAAAAAGCTCCAAGTACTTTTCGACTCCGTAATTGTTTGGAAATCGATACGCCGGGTCTTTTAATGCGTCCAACGTGTGCACCTTTATTCTCTTTATCATGAATGTTATATTATCCGGCTTTCCGTCCTGGTTGAAATCTGAAAACGTATAATTGGCGTTAAAATAGTTATTCAGCTTTTACAAAGTTTAATGGGTTGTGGAAGCATAAGTACGCTCCGATTGGTTAAGTCTTCCCTAGATCCCTTTGTGCCGTGAAACAGCTGGATTCGATCGGAGGGTGAAGATAAAAGGAGGCTTTGTGACTATTGAACTAAGTTCTAAGGAGTATTATATTATTGCCGTAACTTCAATCACATAAGGTCGTAGAATGTTTACATCGTTTATAACAAAGCAATTTTTATCCTGTATCTCGTAAGGTCCTAATAAGTGAAACATAGTTTAAAAAAACCTTTGAAATTTATGACGCGTATTCTTACCAGTAACTTTGTATATCGCGTTAACTTTTTGTACGTGCCGCGTCATCACTTCTATGCATGCTTCCTCCGACCCGTATCGTTGGAAAAACATGTGATCGGCTTGCAAATATACGAGACAAGTTGTTTTCCTGGGATCCACGGTAGCTCTTTTGTTGACGTGTCTACCATCATCAGTTCCGTTAGCCAGTAGCACTGGATAACCTATCGGTTCCTTCTTAACAATATCCTTACTAACAGTAACTACTCCGGCCTTAGTCTTTATCACTTCGACGTGAGTCTTTGGTTCCGAATCGAGTCGGACTTTAGTGATGAGGTTGCTTTTATCGATTTTGGTTTTCGGTTTCCTCGTACTGAACTTATCGAAGGGATCGCTGTTGCTAGTGTAAGGGACGTCTAAGTCTAAGGGTAAATCGGGGTTTTTCTTTGGCTCGTCGTCTTGCATTTCGTCTTCGGGTAGCCATCGCTTTTTTCGTCTGTTTATTTCACTGCCCAAGTCTTCCGTGTAATTGTTAAAGGGTATTTCTTTTGCGTTTCGTTCGTCTGTATAATTAAAAAGTTCCCCTTTCTGACCGAGAGTGCCTTTGATGTGGAGTAGATGTGAGGCGCAGGGCGGTGCGTCCTCGCTCTCTTGGGGATGTTCCACGTCCGATCGTCTATATATAACGCTGTGCATGGACGGATGCTCAACATTGTATCGGGACAATGGTTCCACGTAGTACTCTTCTGTGGGCGTCCATATCGTCCCGTCGAACAGACCGTCCGCTGTAATGACGCCGTACACATGTGACGTGTCGTCATCTGGAAATAATACATTTCTGATATTAATGTCACGTACAGTTATTATATTTCCGATATTAATATCAGTGCAATTTACTTGATCAACATTTATAGAGCTATATCAGAATTATTATAAAGGATCCTGATTATTCTAATACCTCGTTACAAGCGACCCAGAACCTTAAACTTTGTAAAGGAATTCCTTAGTACCTATGTGTTCTAAGGAAGCAATTATGATTATTCCCTAGGTTTAGCTACTTTAAGTCATAAGTCACGTTCAAGTTATTTATAAATCGAGAAACTTAATCTAGTGAACTATACTTTCCTGACGTGCTTATTCAAGCGACAGCGATAAGTATCCTGAAATAAGCTTTTGAAATACAAACAAGCAAGGGACATTGAAATAAATGGCCGACGATATTTTATGCAAACTAATTCGAGGTGCTCGGGACTGCCGAATGAATTAAAATCACAACTTGCAGTCGCAATGGGAGGGATGGAAACCGCTCATAAATAACTGTAATTACGAATCCACTTTCCCCTGTGCGAAGAATAATTCTGAGTCCTATTACATTTTATTAATAAAAAAAGAAATTCGTCTAAGTGAAAAACAATGTCTAAGAGTTTTATGGAAAATTAGGTTTTTTCAGGAACAATTTCCATTCGAGGAACGTAATATCCTCGCGATAGGAGTAAAAGTCTTTTAATGAGGGCGGGCGTTTGAATAGAATTTAAAACAAATGAGCTCGACTCAGTCATGTGTAACTCGAGGAGGCATCAAGAGAGACGGCGTAACTCGTTTACAAAGTATCTTTGGCTGAATTTAGCGAGGAACAAGGGGTGAAATATATTTTAGGTGAATGATTGATATGTTAATGGCAAAATGGGCGTTTTGAGGAAATGTTCCTTGTTAAAATGTTTCTACTACCTTTTATGTTTGATTGAAAATATTTTTACTTAATAGATAATAATTGTTAGTTAACATCACTGTATAGTACCTACTTCGTATTTTGAATGAATTTAGATTTTATTAATCTATTAATTTATAGCTCAAAGATGTTCCTAAACATGTATAATTGTAACAAATCATTTAGTCACTGTTATCGGATCAATAGGTTTATCAATATATCTGCTGTAAACAAATAAGTGACAAAAATGTCAAATAATAATGTGAGAAGGATAAGTGATGCGTTGTTTATATTTATTTTAAAACATTCAAACTCCGAAGAAGCATACTCCATTAAACTTGTGAAGTAATTTCATCAAAATTCACTTTGCCTCCGCCATACCAGATGGGTCGCACCTCGTAATTCCGTTTTATTAAGTTACTCACTGAATATAGAAGTTTCTTCAGCTTCTGTTTAATTTATTGTTTCAACGGCTTCAATATAAGGGTTAGAATACGCACAAGTTCACACCTATATCACAAATTAAATCTTCGAGATTTGGGTTCACTTAAAACATGCGTTTTGGTGAGTATTCAAGACGTTATTTGGGATATTACCTTTACGTAGACAATAGTTTTTGCTAGTCACGTTGTTAGTATGAATTAAAGCAATTTCTATCAATGCATACAGTTAATTATGTTTGTAATCTAATGAAGTAATCTAATAATTTAAAGGAGAAATGCAGGATTAAAACAACTTCATTACTTTTAGTATAATAGTCGGAAATACACTATTATCTAGGTAGACATCTTACAGCACATTACGCGTACTTTTTTGTAACGCCAACCTATCTAGAATCAACGAAAATGTTATGACAAGCGATGAAGAACATAAAACGGAACACATAATAAAAGAAAACAATTTAATTAATGTCGCCGACGAGCAATTACGGCAAGACCGAGATAAGAGTCGTAGCGGCCACGTACGGGAGCGCTATAAATCCCGCCGTAGTAATTGTGTTTTTGAGAGACGAGTAAATGGCCAAGGAAATCTTATTTAAACCTATTTAAAATATAAATTAAGAGAACAGAAGAAGGAGAATAGTATTAAAACATAACCTATATTATGAGCGTTCGTGTTCTTGATAGTGCAGTTGTTGTGTGAACTAGTGTGAAGCATATCCATAGCCAAGAATATGTATTCTCCTCTTTGAGTAACTATTATTTTGGGGTCAAGAGGCTGTTAAGCCATGGAGTTCTTAGTATTTAAATCATATAAGCACCATAAAATCCTTTGAGCACACTTGGATACCCTAAACGCACCACAGCGCACATAATCTCTCTTGACTTGAAGAATACAAAATCATAAGCGAAAAGCGTTCTAAACTCCATCTAACCTGAT
>LGAG01000165.1:116529-128154 GCA_001278395.1 Lerema accius
ATTATTCATAATTTTCGGTTATTCACATTTACCGTAACATATACTCCAACCTACCAATTAACCAAGTAATTATAACTGGTACAAATAGACTTATATTAAGGTTGTGTGTCTATCTGCGATTCTGCACTGTATGGAATAGGGAAGATGACCCTTAGAAATGTTACTAGATAGTACACATTTTCACACAAAATTTCTTGAGGTAAAATTCGAATCGATGTGAACCTTTGTTAACTAGAGTAAGCGCTACGTTCAATTTGTTGCAACCTGCAAGTGCCACCGTTGAAGTATGAAAAGCTCTAGAAGTAGTTTGCCAAGTCGAGCGGCTACGATCGTCCAATATCGGAGAACTTTTAACTAGACATAGGTGTATAAAAATTGGGTAAGTTTAACTAGTGGTATAAAGTGGTCACGTGCTCGCCGTATATCACAGTTACACAAGACTAGACTGAGTTATGGCCGTTACACCGCTGTTCTACATTTTAACACCTACAGGTTGAATTATTCCGCTTACAGCCCTGTTATATTGCCAATCTATTCTAGCATAATGCCCCACTTTAAATAAATCGCGGCCGCTTCAGTATGTTACCACTTACCAACCCAATTTTACGTAATCTGTTATTTGCGGACTCCTAAAGAGATGTTACGCGATATTTCATTGTCATTACAAACAAGTAAAATTTGCGTTTGCGACCTAAACATTTTATAGGTCGGTGACTGACTCACTACAATTTAGCTGAAAGGTTTTCGCTATAAAAATCATAATTTTCCAGGATACGCAAAATTACACATATATTTTATGAAAATGGCCCTAGTTGGTAAAACAGGCTGAATAAGTTTACAAAGACGCGATAAATTGTAGTAATCTTGTTAAGTAGATAGGTAATAAAGGTTTATTAGGTAGTCACAAGTGGAGTAAACCTACGGTTTGGGCTCTGTGCTCCACGTTATCATAATTAACGCATTACGTGCCATAAGCGCAATGTATTAAGCGGTATATGGCGATGTTAGATTTTCTCTGCGGTCTTATTGTGAAACAGAAGTTGCGTAATGATGCGTGAAGATGTAAGGAAACTTTGTTCGTGTTGTTTCGATTTACAAGTAGGTAAGTCTTTCTTGGACCTCATTACCATATTTTCTACTTTTCCTTCTTCAGGGTTGTTTAAGTCAGATACGGACATCCGTTTTTGATATCTTCGTGTAGATGAAGGGTAGCATAAAGTTTTATTAACACAACAAGTGGAAGTAATAGTCTTTAATAGAAAAATAAGAAACCGGCGATTAAAATCTTATTATAGGAGGCCGCGCCGTAATAAATAGAAATATAGCCGGTGCCTCTGCAAAATGGTAACGGATATAATGACATTTCAGGTGTTAAAATTAAACAGTTGGCGCTGTAGTGCGTGCCAAAGAAAAGGACATACAAACGTACATACAAAAAACATTACTCTCCTTTTACAGTAGGGTAAAACGCAATTGTCTTGACAGCATAGTTTCTCGAAGGAAAACCTGGAACGCTATTTAATAAGTATTTAAAATGCGTATTCATCATAAAAGTTCTATAAAATTTGATTAGCTCATTATAACGAGTAATAGTACGCAGAATGTCCCAATCCATTACATAGTTGAATTCTACGTACGTCATCGCCATACGTGGTTGAGACAGTACGGTTCAGCGGCAACAATTGTGGCAGATTGCGTGTAATGACATTACAGAGCACCTAGTCCCCTTCCCAGTCCCCCCTACTCCCCTTCCGTCCCCTTGATTGATACAAGTTCGTTACACGAAAACGTGGAATACTATTCAATGTGAACTTAACGGGAAACCTACGGAGTTCTACTCGTTTATCTGGAAAAAAATTACTTCGTCTCTATACTGTCGGAAACATACGGTTGTTGAAACAGAAAGGTGTTTTAAAATATGTATCTAATACATACTACCTACATTTATAGCATAGCATTTAGAAAATATAATTAATAAAAAATAATTTATACAGATGCACCCGAAAATAAATAATATTTGAAATTTTTTTTTAAACTAAATCAATATTGTTTTAGTGTTAATTAAATACCTAGATCCTAATTAGCATCTAAACCAGGGCAATGTACTCCGCTATGAAATTAATTAAAAGAAATCATAAGTTTAATAGGTAGAGCAAATTGACACAGTTGGTTTCTATTGTACTTGGTTCAGAACTGTCTTTTAAAATTTATAGCAGGCTGCATACACTAAATTAAACTGTTTAAATATCGAACCGTGTACATAAAACTATTTTAACCTCAAAAAAGGAGGAGGTTCTTTATTCGACTGTATTTTTTATTCGAAAATCGAACAGGTCCATTCAACAGCGCGTCTATCAAGTGTAAACCATTGAAAACTATTTTATCCGTCATCCTGAATTGGCATCATAATCGCAATGGTATCAAACTCCTAATTATTGACTATCGGATGAACATTGAAATCTTTGTATAATACATACATAATTGTGAATGCGTTTTCCTCCTTTGATATTAATTACTCGCAGCCAAGTTTATTTGGACAGCGGGTCGGGCGGGCGCGGCGCGGGACAGACAGACAACGAGATTTATCACGTTTCGGTTTACTTTCTTTATTAGCTTCCGGAGATCTGAACATTGATTAACTTATCAGATTCCCAGATTAGATTAGAAAAATAGTAATAGGGATGATAGTTGAACAGAATTAGATGGTATCGTCCGCCTATACACAGCTTTGGGAACGTTAAAGTAGGTACGTACGCGTTATGTAACACAATTTGGGGGATGGAGCTCTTGTAAAATGTTATGACGCGTCACATAGGGGGGAGGGGATCCAAAAACGCGTTACGTAACATTGTTTATTTTGATAACTAAAAGAAACTAGGGAATATATTTCTTCTAACTCGTCAAAATGGCAACATTTTTAGATAAAAATGTTCATTTTTGTGTTACGTAACGTTTAGGGTTGACAAAAATCCCTTTGTAGTTTAGAAGCAGAATAAATTTATAATATTTAAGTTAGATTAGTTCATTAAATAAATAAATAAAATGTAGTATAGCTTATCACAAATCATGTTTTAATATCGAAGGATAATCATATTCGTTAGATTGTAATACATTTTTAATTTAATAAATTAAGCAAAGTACTATTAAGAACATTAAGATTTCCTATTAGATTATGAGAGAGATAAATTAATTACATTACAATGCTGGCTAATTACATTTTCAAATACAACATACAATGCGATACCAATATCTGAAATTAATTCATTAAATACGTGAAACATTCAATTATTAAATGAATTGATTTATCTGCTCGTACTAAAGGTCGTGTAGGTACCGGAAGGAAGTGAATGAAACAGTGGTTTTGTTTTTTTGCCTATTTTTATCGTATTGGCTAATTTTATCGTATTTATAAATCGTATTATTGTTTTTTTGTGGTACAGACATTAATATAGTCTAACTTGACAAATTTTAACTAATCTAAGTGAGATCATACTACCTACTTACATTTTAGACACCTAAAAAAATCTGACGCTCAAAATAATTTCAGTGTCGGTTTAATAAAGCCTGTTTAAATCAGTTGAAGCGACAGCATAAATTAGGAACTTTTATTAGAAACTGGGGCCCACATTCTCGCATCCATCCTCATTTGCGAGGGTTCAAAACTGAGAAGTCCCTAAGAAGTTGTTATGAAACGCAATTTCCCGAAGTCATTATTCATTTTTTGGTAACAAACGGCTCGCGCCGCGACTCCTGACGGAATGATACTTATTTGAAACGGAAAACTTACTTTATTGTTACCATTACCTTATATTGTTGAACATTCATCGTTTTTGTACGCATTCAGCGGTAACATTTACGATTTATGTATTTGAATGTAAGTACATATTACTTAACTGACTTTTCTTCAAACTCCAATTTATCTTGTGTTAGGAATTATTAAATTGTTAAATATGAACTTAAGGAAAGTAACAAATGGTTCATCCATCCATCCAATATGGGACTAAAAAACGAACAAGAGAGACTCCTAGATATCTAAAACTTCTTCTAAAAAAATAACAATTTAAAAAGTAAAACGACTGTAATTTTCCTTTTTATAAAAATATAATCCGTTAATTAAGACAATGGAGATATTCGAATAATATTCGAATGAATTTGTCGGCAACCCCAATTAAACTACGACGCCGCGACGTGAGTAAGCCTTATCTTATGAGTTATCTTTTATACAATTTGCTTCGTTATTTACTCAGTTGTATCTTTGTATGTCCTGAAATAACAATTATTTCTCTATTTAAATTTGATACAATAATGAACAATAACATAACATACATAAATTACAAAGTTTCATTGAACTAAAAGTAAGCTAATGTCACCATTGTAGTTACAGAAACAAAAGCTATTAGCCCAACAATACGGCCATATGTTGCCGGCTTGTCTTATAGCAGACTATATGAGATAAACGATACGACTAACAAGAACCTACAACCCACACTTCACTTACAAGATTCCCGACAAAACTTTGGTACATACCTATTAAGTAACTCATCGATACTTATTTTGCTAGGTACGCAATAATCATTAATTTTACTTAGCATACATAGATATTTTATGGTGTTAAAATACCAGTTAGCAGTGCTACTAACACCTGTCGCCCATGGACATCGTTACAAACTTCGAGTAGAGCTATAGGAGGGACTGTTAGTTAGTTAGTAGGTCCTGTTAGTAACAGATGTTAGTTGAAATATTAGATCTACAGTTCTAAAATGGCTTTTCAATACTTAATTTGCTCTGCTGCCGTAATATAACGATGTGTTTAGAAACTAAATCCTCTTTAATCGCTTGCTTAATCGCGGGGAAACCGTGGCATTACCCGCTTACATCCACAACTGTCGATTAGCCGCTCTTCCGACCCATTGAGCAAAGTGCACCTCGTTTTAAGGTTTATGTTTGTGCCATTTCAACCACAATGTGTATTAGCTTCCGACGGTTATTATTCGCATACTGTAACTCATTAACTACCGGGACGTTTTTATGGGATACCGTTTATTGTGGCAAATAATCTGCGTAATAAGTGTGTTGTTTCATATAGATTTTGATATCAAAATATAACAAGGTTAGTATTAGTTAATTTTAGTATGTTTACATGTGCGATAATGATAATGTTGTAACGACGAAAAGTTACAAGCAACCCGGAAGTTACTGAAGGGTTTAGGCACAAATACATTTTAGAGAGAACGAACACGGTTGACATATGTATTTGAATAACAGTGACAGTTTGTTTCTTTTTTTTATTAAGACAACGGCTGTTAATTAGCAAACAGTGTATCTTATACATTGACCGTGGCTTGAAGCTGTAGACCCCTCAAGCTGAAGCAGTTGCCTACGGTTGAACCACCGTAAAGCCGTGGATTCACGCTTCATACACCAACCGCTTCAAACTGCCAGCAACTGTTTGAAGCAATCCGAGTATGAGCAGCCTAATGTCGCCTGTAATACTGTGTACCCCTCACACTGAAAGGAGACCCGAGTCCAGTAATGAGACAGTTATGGGTAGCGATTATGATGAAGATGATGATATTAGCAACAACTTAGCTTAGCAACAGCGACTGTCGCTAATCATTGTTTTATCGTATTAATGCCGTGAAGTTGTGATTCTACTTCCCCGCGCGAGTAAACAGACTGTAAATTATTATTTACGAAAATGTTTTTAGGTGGCGCTCTGACTAAATTAGGCAGCTATAGCAAGTAAGTAAGCGTACAAATTATGGAGAGTGGTTGAACAAGAGCTCTCGCATAAAGTCTGAACTGTATTTGAGTCCGTACAGGTGAACTCTACACAGTATGCCTATTACCTAAATAGCAAAGACCCAACCAAACCATGTGCTAACATACTCGTATCTCTCGGTTAATGTAACAGGGACAAGAAAACCACTTATGCATGTGTAGGTACAAGATTAGTTTATGTTAATTTTTAGGGTTTCGTACCTAAAAGGTGAAAATGACCCCCTATTACTAAGCCTCCGCTGTCTGTCACCAGGCTGTATCTCATAAACCGTGATAGCTAGAAAGCTGAAATCTTCACATATTATGTATTTCCGTTGCCGCTATAACAACAAGTACTAAAAGTTAAGAGTGGGTCCCCATACAATAAACGTGTTTTTTTCGTACTTTTTTTCTCAATATTAATAACATACAACAAACATGATTTTCTTTTAATGATGATGATACAGAACCCTTCGTGCACGAGTCCGACTCGCACTTGGCCAGTTGTTTTAATTCGTAATTCGTTCACTTGACAATGTATTTACGAGTATACTGCCTAACAGTGAGACATTTGATCTTTCTCTATTACAAGTTTCGGGACCAGTAAGCAAAACAGGTGATCCGGAAGAGGATTGGGTTAACAAAAGGAACCTAACTGCTGAATTGCTACTCACTTGAGGCACTTGAGGCTGGTTGCTGCAATCACCTCAATCGAACGCTTCCTGGGAGAGTTCGAATTACTCGCCAATTGCTGTGCAGTTCCTGACTGTACTCGGTAAGTATTGTTCGATCTAGGTTATCTTTTATTGGTAGCGTACAATGGATCACAATGTAAACGGGTAATATTTGAAGCGGGATAGCTTTAACCCATCAATGCTCACTATATGGAACGTTTCTCTTATTATCACTAAGGAGGCCTGGATGCTCTACAATATTATTCGATTGTGGAGTTGGGGGTCAGTGACCCTTACTTACTTAGTTTTTAAGTGCTGAAATGTTTTTATGCCGCCTGAAAGCTTCTGATATGGCATAACGGCTGTTATCCTAACAGCCCCAAATTTTTCAAAGTTACGCGCGTATTAATAAAAAATGTACCTTATAATTCTCCATAATGCTTTCAAAGGTGTGTAAAGCTAATCTACTCGCCGTGTGGTATTTACAACGCAGTACGAGGGGACCCCTTTCCCCTAATGTAGTATTTTTAAAGCCTATTCACAAGTTTAATTTACCAAAAGGGGAATACAGTTTATAGAGATCGATAGAGGGGGAATAAAGGGGTCTGAAATTGGTGTCCGACGTGAATCATTGTAATTACAGAGATGGAGTACAGAGCTGAAGCCACGCGTGGTCGCAAATGGATTAGTCTGGGACGTGTACCTACTTCAGAGTTCCACTCGCCAATAGTTGTTAGTTTTATATTAAACTAGTAACCCGCACTAGCTATGCTTCGTCATAGGTTATAGTTAGGTACACTAAATGTAATTATTACTCGGCATATCGGTGTCATAAGAATTTTCAGGTCACTTTTATGGTGGTCTATAATTTTCTCATAGCTTAACTCGGATCGTTTCACAAGTGCGTATAGGCTAACAAATACGAATTGGTTGTAGTCTGCCAACTTTAAGAAACTTTAAGCATATTATAGAGAAGTTGAAGGTCGACGAGTTTCCTAAGTTCACCGACGCAAGTAATAATTAATTTCTAACTGTCATATAACTTGTTAAATAATAAATAATTAAAAGCGCGTGGATTTAAATTTAGGTCGTCATGTGCGGGAAATTAACAATTAAGATTACGCGGTAATTTCTAGCTTAATAAGTTTAAGAGTTATTTCAACTTATTGTCTTTTGGACGACAATGCATCGGTGAGATATTTAGTATTCCTAATCTTCACTGTCGACAGTCACAACTTACCACTAGCTAGGTACTGTTTACTCGTTAACGAAAGTAAACAAAAATTAATAATCCGTATCTATATCTAGTACCTGTGTTAACAAGACAAAAAGAAAAACAGTGATATACTCTTACAGTATTCTAGTTATTCAGGGCAGTCGAAGTTAGAATTGAACTAGTGCAAAGAATTCGGTGAACATAATACGACACCTGCCTTATTACTTCCAGCAGTGTCTGGCTTCTTCAAAGTCCTTTTAAGTTTTCGAGAACACTGCTAAAGATATTGACTTAATTATCTTAATTTGTAAATATGATAATTTTATAATCACGAATTTTTTTCTCAAATTCGAAAGACCTCTGGTAAGATTCCTTCAAGTAGGCACAAGATAGCTTTTTATATACCATAACGAAGCAAATTATGAAATCATGAGTCAGTAATCCGAAAACAAAGAATTAAGGGTATCCCATAGCGCAATATAAGAGAAATAAAACAAAAGTATTTTCGTTCAACAAACTTATCCGGAAACTCTCTCATATTTGTCTTTAAGTCGGCAATTGTTCGGCCGTGTTTGCGCGACCCTTCGACTTCAGTAATATTTTATGAGAAAATCTGCCAATTACTTAAAACCTTTTCTATTTATTTTTGATATTAGATAGGGTATTATTAGCACTATTACTACGGCGAAATGTTTTGTTTTTGTTTTAGAAATTCAGCTTTTTTCTTCAATAGTAATGTTATATTATCTAATTAACTATAACTAACTATAATAATAAATTACTAGAAAAGTTTTAATTTATCTCCTCAGAAACTCATAACAGCAATATTTTTTTGATACGCGTGAATTTACTATATTATTATCTATATTTTATCTGTACCTACTTTTTATCCTAGCAAACGTTTTTGTTCCCGTGGTATAACAAGTAAAAGGTCCAGCGAAGCGAAGCGAGGACGCTTCACTAGTAGATAGTATTGTATATGTAGAGGTACAGCATAGCCCTATGCTCTCGTAATTGGATACGAAACTCATTATTCACATCTAGCCCCTTGCTTTGATCGTCGTCAGCGATCTATTGTCGTCAATATCATGTTTCAATTATGATTCAGTATAGAGCTGTATTCATCGAAATAATCCAAATTGTGTATTCTCGCATTTCCTTTATCACAGAGTACAATAACATTATCTTCTTTATCATTAAAGAATAGCTATTAATATTATCCTTTATATATGGTTTCGTTTTATTGGCTTGTAAAGAATTGTTTCGCTTGTTGTTATAAAGATCAAAGTTGAAGAAATTAATACGGCTAATAATTAAGTTAAAAAAATTATATAAGTAGACGTTATTGTAAATTCTATTTCAGATGTTGTATAAAACGGGTGAGTCTGTTATACCTAAGCAATTTCTATTTACTAAAATAAGACTTGTCTGTATAAATTTTAAGCCAAATTCTAGATTACCTCAACCCTCCTGTATCCTACAGGACACTAGAACTGTAAAGGTGCCGTTATTGATAACGGTTATCATCCAATTCCGTTACTGCTGTTGGCGAAAATATTACTCAGGTATCGGTTGTATTCGTGAACACAGAATGGAGCATATCAACAAAGTTTATGACCACAAACAACCTCTTTAGTCCCGAGTTCCTGATAGCCCTCACCGATACAAGAAACGCTTCAGGCATGTTGAGAACCACAGATTACTCAACTATTGGGCAGCAGACTTCGCCATACACATTTAAGATAACTTAACGTCCGACGTAAAAGAGGTGTGTAAGTTTGAAGTGTCTTGGGGTGTGTCTGTCTGTGGCACCCACATAATGGCACCTTAGCACCCGAATGGATTAAGCGATTTCAATATAGGTTGTTTTTGTATTAAAGGGTCACCTAAGATAGGTCATTATCTGCGAGTATTTTTAGACATGTTTGATGAAAATCGGTTGATTGGTCGGTTGATTGATTTGATGAAAAGTCATTTAAAAGTTGTAGGGGGTGAGAGTGGGGAGGAATAACCCAATGTTTGCAAATGTACTACTTAGTGGGGTCTCAAAATAAAAAAGCACACTGAAAGAGAATATTGATAACTTTATCGAGTGTTCTTAGCTTCGTTTGATGATAAAATGTGTCAAGGTTTTTTTTTAATTCTTAATTTAATATTATTCCTTACGTTACCCTTGTAATGGTAGGCAACGACGTCAATATAGAGCAACCTAAAAGCATTTTGTGACGTCGTTTGAAGCAGAGACGTATCCTACAGAAACTCGTTAAACAGACAATTTGTCTCAGACACAACACTACTTAACGCGTATGTATGGTTTTTCTTTCTGTATATTATTATATAACAAGTAACTAATAAGCAGACAGCGGTTCTATAGGCAGTAGCCTAATCGTCATTATGGAGGGAACTATCTAAGTACATAATCATATTGTTATGTGACTTAACTTTATAATTTTTTTGTGACTCTTCTGGTTAATTTTTTTATTATTAATAATCGTGACAATCAAAGTGTCTCGGGGTAATATTATTTAATATATTGTAATAGCAACCGCCGGCGGCTCCGTCCGCGTAATTTTCCCGTTTCTGGAACAATTTTTTTTGCTGCTCCTCTCCGATTCATCTTAGCGTGATGTTAGCCTATAGGTTTCTCGATAAATGGACTATCTTACACTAAAAGAATTTTTCAAATCAGTCCAGTGGTTTCTGAGATTAGCGCGTTCAAATAAACAAACTCTTCAGCTTTATATTATTAGTATCTACGAGTATAGATTATCTTATTGCGATGATTCTTTCTTTCACCCCATGCGGACCAATAACATGACGCGTCAGAGAGTCACGCGATGCATCTATTAATGCTGACTTATGTTTATTGACGGCTGCGATACCCGCAGGATTGGCCGTCGTCACATTGAGCTATGGAGCTTTTGCGCAAATTAATATGTTACGCGTGCCACGTCTAATAGGAAATTTATTGCAGAGTAATTAACGCTGCGAAATATTAATTACGATTAGTCGTTCATAGACACGAGGAGTTTATAATTAGTGTTTAAATGTGAAGCGATCGCCCTTGCAGCATTAGGTACTTAGTGTTTTCAAAAGAAATCGATTTCAACATTAAGACGATTATCAGGTTTCTTATTTTCTCGTATGGCTATACTCCTTATTTTTCTTTCTTCAATTAGAAATAGAGTAAGAAAATGCATTTATTTCTCTGAAAGTGTCAATTGGTCATAGTTTTAAAAACATGGCAAGTGAGAATGTAATAATGCGCGCATGTTTGTAGCTCGTATGTTGTTTTGTTATACAATAGATTCCAGTGTCGATAGGGCTGTACACACAAACCACAACAAGTGTCGCTTAGCGAAGACATTCCGGATGCAACCAGCACCAGATGTTGCCTTTGTAGTAAAAGGAGCAATTGCATTCTGTGGTCGTTTGCAAGCTGCCGACCACCGAGTTACGCGATAACTTGTGGCTTTTTTGCCACTGGCTGCCGATAACATAATAATATATCTCGCTTACTTCTTTTATTTACTTTTCTCGGTTGATATTCATACTGGATTTAGCTAAAAGATTTGCTTTTAATGCCAGCGTGGTATCAAAATTGTTTCAAGTGGTTGGGTATTTAAGTCAGGATTTCCTTACCCTTTTGAAGTCTTACCTATACTAAAGATGATTCTACTACAGAAAATTGAGATAAAACGAAAACGAAACTCTTTTGTGAAAGAGCTGGTACGTCGTTTTTCACAAAGCGTGAAATTCAGTCTTATTTTTTTAAAAGCACAATTCCGGTATAGCGCTGCTAGTGTTTCCATTTCTAGTAAATTTTCTGCCACTAGAAATCTATTTGTAGACTAAACTGTAACTGTAAAAATCGCTCTGCCTTCTGGACTAGATGTTGGTGAGCATAAAATGTTAAGCTGTTAATATGACTATATACAAAAGGGTTTTGAGAGTTTGCTTGCGATTGTAATAATA
>LGAG01000165.1:128340-149906 GCA_001278395.1 Lerema accius
AAAAATAATACATTGAAACATGAGAAAACGTACATGGAGAGCCCCTGTGCATTAAAATATATCTGCTGGGCACCAGTATTACCTATGTATAATTAAAATAAAGTGGTAAAACCATATAGGTACACACTGTTTTAACCAGTATTAATCCCGGTACCTAATACACTTCCATTATCTTACGTCAGATCACTATAATAATTAACTTTATGCGTCAATAATTCTGCATTATTGAAACGCCACGCAGCGAGCCGTATTAGAGCGGATTTGATTATGATGCATTGCTATTAATTAATATCAACAAAGCCGCTTGGTTAATGCGTTCTACGAGTAGGTCCATGCGATTTTCAGTGTTATTCATAATTCATTTCAGTATTTTCAATAAAAACTTACGAGAAATAAGTTTACCAACCTAACCAATTTTTTGCAGGTCATGTTTTAAAAGTTCCTGTCTTCACGGATAACAGATTAACGAGTATTTAAACAAATATTACCCCTTCAAAATCAAACAGGCTAGAGCCTTGAGCTGCTTTTAAGTGACATAAATTTCATTATTACGTCTGACAGTCATAACAAAGAGAATCTTCGTGTAAAGATTGTAGTTGTAGGCGTATGTTTACAAGGCGTAAGTATATCAAGTAATATTTAAGCAAATCGATGGTTCATAAATATGAAATATGTACCATTACGCATCTACATAAATTACTTATTAATGGTTTGAACGGCGAGCGCGGTGGCTCTTCCATTTGCATAAAATGGTCGTTACCCACCAACTACGGTTTTTAATTAAAGTTCCCAAAACTCTAACATCCGGATAATTCAACACTGATGGGTTTTTAATACTTCTAATGATAGCACGGGAAATTGGTTTATTTATAAGCATGGAAGATTCATGAAGACTGCGAGGTAAAGGGTAGGTAATAATGCCGAAAGCGCGGGTGGTAGCCGGCTGATAGAATGAAATCAAAGACGACGACGTCAAGTGAAGGTTATTCTGTTCATATTCGAGAAAGAAGCGTCAGTAAGTACAACCCGTCTACACAAATGTTTTTGCAAAAAGATGGCTTTGTTTTACCGCACCAACAATAATATATTATATAATTTTGAGACAATATGTAGGGAAGCGTTTTTTGAAAGGGAAATTGTCCCCAGACACAGGTTAACATCAACTTACTGTTAACGCATATAATGACGTTTATTATCAAGAAAATAGTCCCAACATGGTGATAATAATTCTTGATTTGAAAAAAGCAGCAGTTATAGTTTTATTCCAATAAAAAGTTCGCAATATCCGTTCATGGTGAAGACATCAATAAAATTTCAATTTCCGATAAGATGCTGCAGCTACAAACCAAGTTTTTCCAATACTTTACATTACTACTGTGACATTGACGGAAGCGAATCATCCGGCTCAAACGTTCTATAAATCCAGCTTTACCTAACCTAGACTAACTCGAGACTCCCACTGCCATATAAATTGTACGAGTCCCCGAGGAAAGCTTAGGGGAAATATATGGCTCTTGATTTTCCAATTAGGTGCAACTTGAGGTTCATATTTCCGTTTGAGGTGGTAAATTGCAACTTTAGCCGCGCCACCTACCGGGAACACATGAGCTACGCCAATAATTTTATACTTATCTACGAAGTTTGTTTGCAGTGCCGCGGAGTTCGGGTTTGATATAAATTTTAGTTTAGTTCGCAATCAGTTTTAACTTGTAATAGATTCGTATCGCTGTAATGTAACATGCCAGAAATAATTTCTATGGGATGTTACAAAACTATTCCTATAACCTGTGTTGTTAAACAAAGACAAAAGTTAATGTTGCTTAGTTACCTATAAAATAGGTAACAAAAATATTTTTTTTACTCCGTTCTGCGCTTTGGATATTTACACCTACGTGCTAGAAATACGGCCAAGTTCTTACTCGTGATACAATAGCATTAACTCCTGAAGCTTGTCTATTAGATCTTTGTACGTGCATAGAAGGGAACGCCTTGTCAAGGCGTGTGTAAACAGGGGTACGCATAATGTCCCCGGCAATTAAGCGTAATTACCAACCGTTACCACCTGGAAGCTCCTGTCGTTATTTGTGACGATTAACGAGAGGCTGGACGTATTGTCTCCGGTCTAGTTGCGGTTTGCGGCGAGCAAACGCAACGCTAATCAACTCTAAAACAAAGTAATTAGGGTGCATTTTGATTAATTTGGGACATTTAGTTATGCTTTTTAAAATAGGTCATTAACATTTATTTTGCTGGTTAACGTACTTTTTTATAGCAAACATTATCAAGACTATTTTTTAAGACAGTTTACCTTACAGATCGACCGAGTTTAGGATATTTTAACCCGTCTTTGAGTACGTATCTCACGAATGTTTCACTTTGAATTTTATCGTTTATACTTACGCACATGTTTTTAAAATAAAAAATGGGGGAATAAAATAAAATATAGCCGTGTGCAAACAAGAGCGCGCGTTTAAGCCGACTTCGTTACATGTTTACGAATCACGTCCACGTTTGCACCGTTACATAAAAGTGTTACGGGTTTTTTCAAATAAAGCCGGGGTACAGAGTAAATTTCGCGGGATGTGTTCGTAAAATCCTGCCAAAACAAATTGGCGTCCGTGTGTGTGTCGGGAGCGAATTGGTGGTATATAATTTTTCGCAACATTTGGCTGTCGACGTGCGCGGCGTCAGCGTGTGTAGACGTGATCTCGCTTCTCTCTTAAAACACTTTCTGAATGTCTTATTTGATCTTTCGATTGGCTAACATTACACTGTGTAGGCATACCTACTATTAATATTTAAAGTTAATTAATTCACTATGTTATACTACGCTATATAGTACGATACAGAAGCAGCTGCTACGCTTAAGGGCTACAGCTAAAAACATGTTTTTACTGTTTGAAAAGCTCACTTATCAGAACTATTTTTAAGCCGAATAATTTAATGTTAACTTAGAAATCAAGTCATTCAGAAATTCTATAAAACATTAACAGATTTATCAGACACACTGACCATTAGTGTTGAAAAATAAATATTCCCACTATACAAGTACATAATTTATTTTAATTTAATTCAAGCTATTCATTCGTTGACTTCGAAAGAAATTTTCACATCATTATTGCATTTAAAAGGAGCATGATCACAAAAAACGGAAACAGTGTAGCGTGGTTCGTTAGATGTCGCTCTGAACGCGAAATGAATCGGAAACAAGCGAGTTGCGAACAGAAGAAAGAAAACTCATTTTTCCGAAGCACCAGAAAGTCCTTTTAGAAGCCCTGTAACCAATAGCGGGAGCAGCGATTCCATGAAATACGCGGCATTCAGTAGTTATGTACCTACTATGTAGGTACTGTGCGAATATTAAAATTTGAGGTTACACATCCAATTTCGAAATATATGAAATAATTTTGTAATACAAAATTGTATATTGTAAACAATATAACTGGTATGAACTGATCAGTCTTGTCGGGTAGACGTAGTAGAAAATATTTCAATCACCACAGTTTAAATTGTAACAAATATTTTAAACCGTAAATAATAGCTAATTATAGGGCATAGCTATACAAGCGAATACGCAGAAAATGAGTAGCGAATAGCTTTTCTAGGGGTTACCTATTTTAAATTCGGAAAAAAAAAACGATTACTGAATAAACGTCTAACAAATGAGTCAAGGGTTTTTATGGAGGTTTTGCTGAAGCATGCAGATTTAAGTGGATGATACAAAGAAAAACATAGTTAAAAAATATAGACTTGGAGCTATAAAACAGAGCGACCAAAACAAGAGATTGGTTCAGAAGAATCTATAAAAGAGTTCTCCATTAGCAATGTGATTAATATTTCCCAAATCCTAAATCCAAAACGAAATATGAACTGGCGGCTGAAACCCGTTAACCGAGATACAATCGCGGCACTGTATTAATTTAGGTTCGTTAGGATCAGGACAAAGCGGTTGCGATACCGTAGCTTCTTTTGGAAACTTGCCGAGCGTTTTGAGGAGAATTTACCTTTATTAGACGAACTGAAAATCGAGCCTTTCCTCAGCTGTGGCTTAATGAAGGCCGCTTCAGTGCTTATTAACCGCGGCGCTGACTTCGGAAAAGAGATTTAATGGAATACTAAAAGGATTCCGTCTTGTCAGCTTAACGAGCCATATTTCAGATTAGTTTCACTTATAATTTAAGCTTATTATACCAATACTTAGTTCATCGTTGTCAATAACTTCTACGAATACCTAGGCGCTATAATCGTGGTTCCTGAATTTAAAACGTCAGGGTGAAAAATTTAACAGTTTTGATAGAGAATTATTATATTTCCATAACAATAGGTATAAATCTAATCAGGTACAAGATATTTTTATGGACCCTTTTGTAAATATTGAAGGACTCTTTATGTCAGCTAAGCTAAAAAGCTGGATTTAGGTACGCATACAACAACCCGGTAGTACGTATGTGATATTTTAAGTTTACACACTGCTTGAACTAGCTAATATATCAACAAAATTTTCTGGGTTCCCGAGAACGTATTAAAAGTCAAATATTAACGTTTTAGTTGAAATTCGCAACGGCTAATGGAAGTTTGCAATTTAAATTACTATTATAGGAATATAGAAGCGTCGATGTTTATAGAATATCAAATAACATGAGATATTTGTTACACCGCCGGCTTTTCCCAGTTTGGCGTGTGTTCGAGCATGTAGTAATATAGACCAGGGGTTAACAAACTTTAAAGATAACGGAACACCAACCAAATACCTTTTTGTTATGGAACTCCATATAAGATGTTTTTATGTAAGATTTTTTTTTTAAATAGTTTTGGCGGAGCTCTGATAACTATTCTATGGAACCAAGTTTGAGAATACCTGGTGTAGTCTGTAGGAGACGTCGTTAATATAGCGGAGCACACGCGAGACGGCTCCGCGTGATTGGTTTTCCCATTATGTTAGAGTACTGGCTGCGAATAAAGAATCAAAGCCAGTTTTAACTCGAAGTGCATAGTGTCGTACGTTCGGATGACGGTGTGGAAAAAAGACACTATCATTCACGTAGCTCTCAATTTTATTACAAACTTGTACTCATTTTTATTACAAACTTTTACTTCATAATAAAATTAAATAATGGTCCGCTATAGGCACTCACCACTAGGTTTATCCTCATAACTCGGAGGCCTAGAGCATTTATCTAGACACTATCACTTTTCACCTAGCTCGCAATTTTACAAATTAATGTTATTACATACAAATTTTAACTTCGTACTAAATAATGGTTCGCTATAGGCACTTACCACTAGGTTTATCCTCATAACTGCGGAGGCCTAGCGCATCCCTATCTCGCTGTCCAGTACGGGTTAGTAGAGGAGAACTACTGGTATGTTAGTCCATTAGCATTATAAATTGCTAATTTCTATCGCAAGAAGTAAATTTACATGAAAAAATACTTAAAAATTCATTCAATTTGGAAAACCCAGCGCCCCCTCACATCCAATTGACTTAATTATGCTGGTAAGTAATTTTTTTTTTTCGATTTGAACCTTGGCATGAACTTTTAATTTCTGAACTATTAACATGTTTGTCTTGACAAAAGTTGACGCTATAAGGTTTTACCTTTTTTTACATATTACCAACAGCATAAGAATACCGAAATATCATTCTACTCAGAATTTAAAGCTACGACTATGAATCTCGCTGGGTCAGTTAGATTTCGGTACGCTGTGCATTTTGATTGGTTCGCAGGCGGAGGAAATAGCGCTTTTACTGTACTGATTGACGTCCAACCACCGAAACTCCCATTAATTGACACACGGGAGCTAGGCCGACCTACTGAATGTAGGTTTGATAGTGACGCATGTCGAATAACAAGAATGAAACGTTGAGTCCCTTAATCAATTTTGTTGTTTATATATTCTTCAGAATGCCCGAGTTATGGTGAAAGGGTGACCCTACATACGAGTAGGAATTGAAAATCGATGAAGTAATACCCCGAAAAAAAAAACAAAAGAGACGATTTAAATACATTTTCAAATCTTCTAATCTATACTAATATAATACCTAAAGCTGAAGAGTTTGTTTGTTTGTTTTTTTGTTTGTTGTTTGAACGCGCTAATTTCAGAAACTACTGGACCGATTTGAAAAATTCTTTTAGTGTAAAATAGTCCATTTATTGAGGAAGCTTAAAGGCTATATAACATCATCCTAAGATGAATAGGAGAGGAGCAGCAACAAAAATTGACCTGATAAACAAAATAATACTGGCATAAACTAAGTTTAGACCAATGTTCTAACTTCTAAGCACCTAGCTAATTGTACAAAGCGCAAAATGATGTCAGGAACAGTACAAAAGTGTCGAGTCGGGATAGCAGATAGTTGGCTGAAACACTATGAACATACCAGCGCTGACACACTTCACGAAGCACTCGTTACTTAGTTTGTATTCCCATCCGGAACCGAGTACCTGGTCTTTGCAACGAATAAATAATTCTACATGCTCGTACGTGACGAATAGGGAGTTTTGTCGATGATCAAAGAGATACGAGTATATCTAGTCGTATCCGATGTTATGAGTTTGTTGAAGCAATTAATAACACGAAATAATGTTTATTTAATCACCATCAATGGTTTATTTCCTTATTCATTATGTATTTTATTCTCCATTGGTTGTAATTTTTTAGAAGATTTTTAATGCCTTAGATTAACATTTTTTTATGCTGTATTTGTTACAAATTGATATTATTTTCTACTGCATTTTATTCTTTGCATCTAATATTACATCCATAAATTTCAAGCCAAAATAAAGAAGTAGTGAATCACAAATAAAACCAGTTTTAAGGACCCATTTGAAATGATATACTACTTTTACTTATTCACCGAATTTCTAATCACACCAAAAAGACAAATTTCTGGAATGCTGGAATGTTGAAACTTTAAACAAAACAGATTATATTTCACACAGGTTCAGCCTATCATCTCTATCTAAGCTCCATCTTTTTGTTCAAAAGCTGTTTCTCTACTCTATATGCCATCCAATTACGGCTCAGTCGAGTCGTGTTCACAGCAATTATTGTATAAGTTCATGCGGCACATTTCCTAACATACAACCAAGCTTATCCCCTGTTAAGAATACTATTTAACAAGTTTATGCTCTTTTTGTATGCTACACATCTAATGTTATTTGTAAGTGTAACTAATAAGCAGTGTGCGGTTAGATTCAGGAAACACGCGTTTATCAGATAGGCATTAACTATTAATCACGTTAACGTTTCCTTCAATAAGTAATTCCAGTAGTTAGCTATAATAATTATCGCGCGCGTTTTCTTCGAATCTGATGTGAGTGTATAATTATGTCAAACTGGTAACCGTCCTCGGAAAAGCTGAATATTTATAAAAGTCACAATCATATTTACCATTTTATAGTTTTAATAACTTTTAACATGAGCAAACATTATTTCCAAGATTAAACAGTTCTGGGTAAGTAAAGATGAAGCACAAATATCGCTATTGTTGGTAAGTAAATATAATCTTTTGTCAGTATTAAAACCTACTTTGTGTAGATACAATACTTCAGGAAAGACATCCCTATTCAAAACACAAATACTCGTATACCCGTCCAAATTGGATTCTTCGGAACCGAGAAGGGCGTTTCAAGGTAAGTGACGTACCTACCTAAGCATCTGTTGTTTATTCAACGCCTTTAGATACAGTCACAATCCCTTTTCCTTTTACTCATGTTTGTGAATGGACGAGAAATGTGTCCGTAACCGGGTCCGGGAGCAAAAGAAATTTGTCACGGCCGCGATCCGCTTCGAGTGCTTCGAATAAATCTCCGACTGTGAATAGTGAATTTGATTGAACGTCGGCGGCACACCGGCACAGTTTGCTTGAAGGACTTTTCTTATAGCGCCGACTTGGAAAATAACATGACAAACTTTTAGAGGTTTATACCTTTACGTAAATTTATATGAACCGTATCATTGACTTGAACCTACGCTTTAAGTTACGCTTAAGAGCCTTTGCACATGAGGTTTTTTGAACGCGCTAACGACGCGCGTTTATTTCGATACATACGAGTGTTTGAAGCATGTTCAACTTGCGTTCGTATCATACAAATATCATCTGTCACAACGCGCTGAGAACGATCAAAAAAATTCATGTGTAAAGGCCCTTAGTTCTGTGCTAGCGAGATTGGGTGAGCATGCGTGGGAGAATATAATATGTACCATCATATTTTTTGTTCACTACCCAGTCCCTAACTTCTTCACTGTAGGTCTTGTTGAAAGACTAATGACCGAATAAGTTTTTCTTATATTTCATAATTGTTATAAGGGAAATACATCAGAATATATATTACATTTAACCGTAGTACACCCACGCGTTCATCGTAAGGTATATCTACGTACAATTGATAACGTCATATCACAGAGTCTATAAGCGGAAGGCTCAACCTAGATTTTCCAGGAGAGCCACTCTAAAAGGTACAGTCGGAGCTCCGCGTTTTACCTTCTAAGTAGACTTGAAAAAAGTCTGATGCTACGATGTATTTTTACTTTTCCGTCGACTTTTTCCTGTTTTTAACCTAGGTATATGTTCGTAAATGTCTTACTGCGATGCTCTTAAGTCTAATCAGACCTATTGTAAGAGGATTTTAACGGACGGTTTATATGATTCACGTGTCCCTTACTGCCAATAAGAGAGATAAATTTAATATACTGGTATTACGTAACTACATATACCTACATTGTATCCTTTCTTTAAACAATGTTGATATATACCTAGGCATCATATATATGTAGTTGACGTAATTAAAAGCACGACATCGATTGACTATTTCATCTAATCGCTCGAAGCTTTAGATTTAATACAACGATAGGTAAAAATACACTGCGAGTGCTATGACACTGTCAAAGTGGTTCGATCAATCAATACCGATATGGTCCGTGCAGTTATTGAGCCGCAGCGTAAATAATTAAACTGGCGGACGGAAACCGAACGGTTTCGAATAAAATCCGGCAAAAGGCAGGTTGTATCTGCATACGAGTTGTGTTTAATATTACTAACTTCCGTAGACACCACAGAAGAACGAATAATACAGTTCTTTCTTCCGTTGGAGACACCATACTACAGAATTAACTATACCTCGTTTTTTTCGTCGTGATTTAAAAAGAAAACAATCATACAGTGTCTTTTTATTGTAATTATCGATTTAAAAATAAGACAAACACAATTTAATGTTAAAATAAATTTCTGTATACTTCTAAATATTTTTTTTAATTAATGAAATAAATAAAAGTAGTGGCAAGATTGTTTACTTTTTAAATCACGACGAAAAAAAACTAGGTATACTTACAACTACTATTAACAACTCTCTTTAACACCTATCACCTGTTACAATCCGAATGGTACAAGAAGGAGCATCGTTAACGAATTCTATGTTATAGGAACGACGCCTATACCTATTAAGGCACACTGTAATACAATGGTTAAACTGTGATGAAAATTTCGTAAATAAAAGACGATTTTCCTGATATATTTTCCCAACTAACAATAAAATATACATTCATGAAAATCATATGAATTGAAGCTTAGTTAGTTCAGTTACTACGATACAGTTCAATAGCTTTACAGTTCAATATCCTATAGAATTGATACGTAACAGATTGAAATCAATGATAATGGTGGAGTGCCAACTAATTGAAGTGCGTTAACGGACTCGTCCCTTCCGGTTTATAGGAACGAATGTAGGTATAAAATACCATAATAGCTGTATAAGTATAGGGATTATTTATGAAATGAGTAGCCTTTCTTTTATTAAAAAAGATTCTATCTATTTATGTTCCAAAAGAAAAAAGTTATTAATTTGGTTATAAAAAATTAAGAAGCCTTACCGAAATTTAAATTGTGTTAAATATTAAGTACATTATTTTGTTGAAAAACTTTTTTCCCTTTAGCAAAAATTGCTATAGAGTACTAAAGATTAACCGTTAAAATTGGATTTGTAACGAATCCTTTGTAAAAAGTTATTAATTTTTTAAACAGAAATGGTTACTGATTTTTGTTATTGTGATTATATTTTTTACACAATTTGTAGACATTCATTACTAAGACCAACTTGCGGAATATCTACACGAAAGTAATTTGATATTCATAAAAGTTAGTATTATTTAAGGCCAAGTTTATGTTAATTACTTTACATTTTAGTTGTAATTGTGTAGCTACTCTACTTCCAAATTCCGTTAATTTAAGCGCAACATCCGGTAGAGCTTACTAGTAAAACAATTCGAGGTATTCCGATGGCTACGAAATGGTTGCGCGGCGGAATGCGTGTGCAAATTATTGAGACGACTTCATCGGAACGCGGAACGGACTTACGGCTGCTTAGAGCTTCATCTAAATAGCCGAATTAGGACACAATTATAACAATATCCGAACATTTAAGCAAAATTTAGATGTTCCCCCGGATATCATTACGAAATTGTGGAGTAAGAGCCCATCCGTTAATTATGTTGCACGAATTTTAAGGTTCTTTACATAGTTTAAGGGTTAATTAGGTTGAATGTGATTTTTTATAAATAAACTTTAACTAGCTAAATAATTTTCAGAGATTTTTGAAACACCACGTAGGCTGTTCAGCAAAGATGAATCATTATGTATGGAATATGACAATCCATTTATCGTACTGTGCACACAATGGAATGTTGGTATAAACAAACAAAGTCGATCTGTTTGTGTAAAATATCTTCTATTGGGAATTCCAGAAGCTTCTGTGAACAAATCGTGGCAGCTATGCGCAGATATTTCATTACAGTACGTGATGCTGTTCGTACGTGCGTTAATTCTGGTGGTGTTTTATATAGATCGATTCTTATCTCCGGTAATACGTAGTGGGTGGAGGTTCGTTTATTTTATAGGTAGGTTGGTAGGTACATTGCTGACTTTCCCACAGGTAAATATTAATAAACCTAGAACGTGCCTTGGATTGCGTATCAATGTATGGGAAGGAAACGGAAAACCAGAGGTACATTCTCTGCATAACTATCTACATTGATAAGATTTTGGAGAAATTGACGAATTATAAACGGTTTAATTAACAATAGTATAAAAATTCTTGCTATGTTGAAAGTGCTTAGTTAAGGGTGTTTCTTTTTAATAAATAGACGCAGCTCGAAATTGGATATTTCCTTCGTAACGATTTCTTTTTATTTTGATTTAAAACATATATCTGCATGTACTATGTTTTTTTGATTTCTAATTAGCCTAAAATTTATTTACTTTTAGAACTATAACAGGTCTTGAACACGTAATAATTACCTATACTTTGACCGTGACACGACTAATAACGCTTAAATAATCCACCAATATGTGGAGCAAGTATTAGATAACTGCACATTTATATTCTACAAAGACGTACCGTACTCGAGCGTTTTATATCAAACATATAATTAGAAAACCACAATTTATACCTTATTACAATCGCATAAGACTTACATTAACCGCAAACTAAGTAGTTTGTGTGTTTTCATTCACGCTTTTCACGCACTGCGTGTTATGTTTGCAGTTTAGTGGGTTATAAGGTTGAATTACATAAATATGCTTTTACTAACGTTGGTGTGTGAAAGTGTGGAATGGTCTTTGTTGAGCCGCGCTCTGATATTTACGGATATAGTGTATGGTGTAGCGTTACTTTGCCTACTCTTAATCAATTTTAAATGAGCATTTTAACTTTCAGTGTTTGACGTTTGAAACGATTGAAATATAACCCTGTTAAATTTTTTATAAAATATTTAAGGTTCTTATTTTAAGTTCTCCTCAAAGGTCTTCACTACACATATTTCAAGTATTAAAGTGATCGCTGTCTTTATTGCGTTTTCCCTTGTTTTATTTTTTACTCGTTTTTCTTTGTTTTGTCTCCGAAAAGTTTCGAAATAAGAAGGGAAACAATGCGCTGGCTCTTCAATAGAGAAGAAAATGGATCAAGGCGAAATGTACACGCCGTTCTTAAGTATAAATTGTGTACAAAGGAAAGCTACTTGGGATGGATGCATTGTCCTTGGATGAGCTTGCCAAAAGGCCGGTGCACTAGTTTATAGCATAATATAAATTCCAGAAGCTACATTTGCTTTGGCAGGTCGCTTCTTCTGTTTGGGGACGTGATGCGGCAATGTGGCAAGAATGCCGCATAAATTGTTCACAGAAAACGGAGAGCATAGTAACTGGTTAGTTAACTTACGTAATTGTGATTCACTGAAAAAAATATTTGCTCACTAAAACCGCATGGACTTTAATGTTGCAATTAGCACAGTTAACATTAGAGAAATTTTTCGAGAATTACTATTTGTCTTTTATTAGTCTTATATACCCTCTTTACTTCCCGTTTACGCTTTGTTTATTAATGCTGAATGTTATTAAACCAGAGATAAAACATTAATTAAAGTTAAGTAAAGAACACGTAATGTTTTTTTTTTATCTTTACTTAACTACCCAAGTGATATTTCCCGAAACTCCACACCCTGTAAAATAAGATTAGATGAGATTAGGCTCAACCCCCTCCTCCGAACATCTCACTTCATTAATGAAAGCCCCCTATGTAATTCGTATTTGAATAGCCTCTAATCCAAACCAACATAATATAACTGGAATCGATCGTCTAATGTCAATAAAGCCGAGTTTCAACATTAGGTACAAAGTTAATGAAAGCAAACAAATAATATGTAATTCATTTGGGGCCAGCCTGCTTATAAGTGGAAATGAATTCCGGTAAATCAGATACCGTAGCCGGTGCGTTGCCGAATCACTGTTTCATTAGATCACGCGTTCGTTACCGACCCGCCAACTGAGGGTCACTGCGCATGAATTATTTATAACACTAAATATTTGAGCGCATAGTAAAGTTTGTCAATTGTTTAACTATTACTGCCACAGTGGCATAGCTATGAAGTAGTGCGTTGTAAGCGAAAATTCGTAAAATGATATCCACAATTTCACGTGAACTCATATTATATTTCTCGAAAAAAAACGTATCATGACAGTTTCAAACGCAAAAAAAAATATTTATTCTTCATTAGGGCCACGCAAACTATAAATTTTGAAATCTCGTCAACTTGGTTATATTTATATGGATAAAGGTCCATATAAAAGTTTACAATCAATCTAAATACTAAGCGAAAAGATCTTTCTTTACTTTATGTAGGTATACTGCAATTTGTAATATAATATCTATAGGTTAATGATAATATCGATTAGACAGAACGCGTTACTTATGGCTTTTATCCATTAGCAGAACGTGATATTATATACTATAGAGTGAAGTAATAATGACTTGTGACTTTCTTTTCACTCAATTGGCATCTTTAATGTTTGAGCCCGATAGTATTAATAATAAAGAATCTTATACTTACTATACTAGCAATTCCTAATAAGTTTACGATCAACTTGATCGATTGAGAACTTCGAGCATTAGTAATAAAACTTTTACTAAGAAAGAAAGTGATCGAAGATTCACAACTTATTTAGTTAGCTATCCTAGTTTGATTAGTAAGTACGACTAGAATAGACTAAACACCGAGTCTGCGTCGGCTATCTGACTTACTAATGCCATCATAATAATTTCTGCATGAAAATCTATCAAAAGTACAATTAGCTTGGCTGTTGACCTGACCCGTCAGAGCTACGAGGTTCTCTAGAAAATCTTTGTACCTCGCGCTCAATTTTAGAGGCTTTCATCCGCCTTCGAAAGCCTTCTCTTTCAGGGAAGATATGCTGCTAGATCATAAGGCAGTTCTCTGAAATATTTATTGGTCGGATCTCAAATTGTTCGATACCATCACGTGCATACAATACATGTGCATGAGTGCTACAAAACTATGTATAGTGTAGGTTTATTTATTCCGTCCGAAACAGAACCCTAAGAAATAAGACATAATATTTAACTTTATTTTCGCTGTAAAACTTTTAAAGCTACGACTCAAGCAAAACATAAAATTAAGCCCTGCACTTAAATTAAAAGGCCCCGCGTCCGTCAAGTCATTTTATGGGTATTGTTCTGACGTTTACGAATTATGTCAAGAATTAAAACACATTTCCGGGTTTCAAACTTTCTCGTCACGTTTGATGACATTTAAGGAGTAGGTACCTATTTAATCACTAGCTTGATAAATGAGTAATAATACAGAGTCTCAATATTAGATTTATTAACGCCGTTTCTGGAGATAAAAAGGATTCTAAGATCGAAACCCAAAAAATTTACAAATATACCAAGACAGACAGACAGAAAATAATTCCAAGTCTACCTACACAAAAAATATTGAATGTGCAGGATTGCCTTAGATAATAGCATAATTTATAATTAGAAAATGGAAATACATCTATGCTAGTCTCGGCTATATTACGGGTACTGTACACGACGCCACAGTAATTAGCTTTAGAAATGAACAATAGTATATGGTACAAAAAGAAGGATTCATTCAACTCGGCAAGCATATGTGGCCGTTACGGAGTTTTAATCTAATAATGGATGCAAGTGAGCAAGGGAACAGAATGACACGCGTGAGAAATTAATCCCATTTGAAAGTGAGAAGCGTAATTTAATTTTCCGAAGCGACTGATGACACCTACCAGAGGGATGATATAATTTTATTTATCCGCTTATGGTCATGGACGATAAGATGCTTGCGGTAATCGGATGAATTTTAAAAGACCATGTTTGTTTTGTTGTAAACCTGTTTGGCGAGATATGAGATTTTTATAAAGTCCCTGATGTAATTTGGATGTGTGTGATAGATTATTATTTGTAAGGGTGCTGCTGATTGTTGATTATGGCATGTAAGATAGTATTAATCACTTGCTTCAATCCAAAAGTCGTTAGTCTAATAGAAAACACAAGATAGTCCAAATATAATAAGTCGAAGAGCAACGTATACAACTAATCAATAAACTGATTGTACTATACTCGCATGAAATATTTTCCAAGAAATAATAGATATGTTATTGGAATCTTTGTCGTCGATTTTAGGTGCACAAATATTGGCTATTCTTAGAAAGCAATACTAATAAAAATCCTTACTTTCTAGCTTCTTATTTACATAATAAAAATCCTCGCAATAAACAGTGCTGCAGCGAAGAATACAGGTTTACATACATAAGCTTATATTTTATGTTATGGTGCATAAAACCACAGTAAAGAGAAACATAATAATTTATATCGAGTTCAAGGAAACCCATCACTTGCAGGATATTACAATACAAGCAACATTGTGGCGATGCAAGTTTGTGCGAACATAACAAATACCTTCCTACCGTACGAGTACATACAGCGTGTGAGACTTATGATCGAGATTGTTCATTACAAATTCATTACATACGGTGTTAGTACACCGGTGCCAGCTCCTGAATTGTTTATGTTACAAGGTATAAAATCGTCTCCGAACATGAATGTCCCATAAAAGGTCAGGGAGGAACAAAAATATTGCTTGACAATCGTACAAATGAATAATTTCCTCAGAAACGGAGTTTCCCTGAATATTTTATATCACAAATCAATGTACAACTGGCTTGTCATTTAGTTTATTACATCGTTTAATAAAAGTTTTGTTATTAAATAATTATTTTTGAATATGTACTGAAAATTTTAGTTTTGTATTCAGTCGGTTGACAAGCAGGAAAAAATGTTCCTGAACTGTTTGCCTTTACGTATTAATTTAATATTGTATCTGTATATCTTGTTATCCTTAAACTGTGAGAGGAGACCCGAGCCCAGCAGTGGGACAGTTATGGGTTGTAATGATGATGATGATATCTACTTCTTATTAAATCGAATTAAAACGAATGAGGAGTCATTAGATTTAAGGGTGGATTTACATTATGAAGTGGCGTGGGCTTTATAATTTTTGTGTCATTCTCCTGCATTTTTTGACTTCTCGTGTGAATAGCAGCACTCGTTAAAAGATAGATGTGTTAACGGATGCGAATTGTAAATTCGAATGGGAGTGACAGACAATCGAGCAATGACTGTCGAGTGCTCATTCAATATTCGTTGGTGAAAAACCAATGAAAATGAAGGTAAAAATGCGAACCGGTGAAAGATCAATTTTCCTATACATCACGTTGTGAACGCGGTGTGAATACCATTGAGGAAATGTATGCGATAATTTACTGGTAGAGAGTGGACTATCGGATGTTTTTGTTATGTAGTCAGTTGACGATCAAACGGTTTGTCAAACTTTACATGTTTGACGAGTAAGTTTCTTCCTGTGGGGCTATATTAGAAGTGTTTAACAAACTTTTGTATAAATAAATTTTGATTTGAAGTATTTTTGGCATGAAAGCTTGATCGTTTAAGGGCAACCTTTTCATGTTTGAGACGCCGACAGACATTAGAATTACTAATCTACATTAGCTTATTATAGCACCTAATTCCAAATAAGCTTTATTTAAGCTTAATATCTAACTCCAAAACAAGTCTCAGAGACAAACAAGCTGTCGCGAATTTTGATAATTCACGTCACAACTGTGCATATAAGCCTGAAGTCCAAGTTAGCATTCGTAAAAAATACGGCTCACCATTCTTTTGTATAATATATAAGTAAACTCGGCTTGTCATTGGGACGTTTCGATTTATTCGGCGAGTGTAATTGTCCCAGGTGCGGCTGGCTCATCGCTGCCTACTGGGTGTCAAGATTCCAATTTCCGAGCTCTCCTTCCCCGCTGTTTTTATTAGATTTTTTCGCAATATTCCTCATTTCGATTAAACGAATTTTGGAACGAGATCCACGGCCGTTCGCGTTTACAGCGCCACTCAGGGGTGAAACCTGACGACGCGCGACGGTTATGGTACAAAAGTACGACAGGATTATTATTCAGTGTATAATGTAAGGACTTATTTGCGTTTAATAATGGACTGCTCATTATACCTTAGTATAACCTATGCTGTGTATTTGGCAGGTAAATATTTGTAGGAACTTCCGTGATAGCCTAGTTCCAATGTTGTTCTTTGACGAGTTTCTGCCTTACCGTAGTTCACGTCGAACATGCACATCTAATATTGCAAGGTGCGCACCACAAATTGATTTTAGTATGCTTTGTTGTAGGGAGCCCGATAAAATAACCTACAGGATGTATATGAGTGGTTGCCATAATGTTATTTATTATGTTGGTTCATTAGGCCCTATACCTGCCCCTAATTGCAGCGGTCTAGATTCCTAAGAGCCTATCTACGACGTCTTCCGTTTCAGTGTTGATAGGTACTATCGAAAGATACAACATGACGTAATACCCTCACAATAGTCTTACCGGTCTTAAAACATTGTCCAAAAACGAATACACAAACACCATATTCGTTTTATTGGAATTAGGTTTTCTGCCAACTTTTTTACAACAAACACTGTTTATTTCTGTAGGTTTATAGCTCAAGGATTCTGTTTTTGGCAGTCGTAAACACCATAATAAGATCATGGCCTCCATATATTCAGTCGGCCGCAAAAATTGGCCTTGGGAAGTTGGAATGAGATATCTGGAAAGACGCCAAAGATGCTGACTTTGACCTCGAGACAATATGCAGACAGCCATAGAATTCGTTGCCATAAATGGCAATTTTAAATGGATATGCATATTTTGCCAAGTTCAATAGTACAGTAGGTACATAAATTAAATTTGGCACCCACCTACTATGATGTTATAGCTGACTGTTTAGGACTATTTACCTATGCAGTGCAATTTAAATAATTTAGGAAATTTTTTAAGTTAGTAAATAGGTACCCAGGTTTTCAATATGATTAGTACATTTGTGTTATTTTGTAAATGAGATAGCATTCCTCTTGTCAATACGGATTTTACACGTTCAATAATAAAGTAATTTCATATCGTATTTATTCACAAGGTTGGCGTCTTATATAAATCTTGTAATATAATATCTAGGTTATCTAGTTCATGCCTTAGGAACTGCTTTGAAGTACTCCTTACAACGTTTAAGGATTAATAATTAGGTATATAAAGGCACTTGTGTTCAGCTGTGCTATTACGTCGAGGCTCTTACAAGCAGGGAACTTGCGACTGTTGTGAGCCCCATAAACGTGGCTAATAGCTACTGAGAGTATGCCGCGCCTTGCTTATTATTAAACTTGAACTTACCAAACTACTTTACGAAATTTACATAATATTATGGCATTATAAGATGGCATTGCACAAAATTTTTTTTATTTTTTAAACTGTCCAACGAATTATAAGTGCTTATAGTTTTTGATGTGGATGTCTTTAAGTAAAGAGTTGAATAAATTTTTGTGACTTTTTTATGTCAGAGCGCCACCGAAGACGTACCGTTATCTCCGCTCAGCAACACAAAATAGTATTAGAGCCTGAATAATAACTCGAAAAAACGACAAAAGGAAAATTGATTATACTGACAAAATTACTACTACATGACTAAAATAATATTGAAACAACAAATCTACATACTTTGGATAAGAAGAGTATATATAAGTATATGTATATTAAGAAGATACTAGGAAATGTAATAAAGTCAGTAGGTAGAGTATTTGCTTGCTTTCTCCGGTTTATGACCCTTTAAAACGTAATACAGTAAGTAGTAGGTACCTAAGTGATTCGGAGCAGTTATTCACGGAACACACCTGCTTATCCACTAGGTAGAAAAATAATAAAAAATTACTCCTCGCAGGTAAATAAGTCAAGAATTAAACTGCTAAAGCTGAATTAACCAACTTTGTGTAACCTGAAGAATAACTTTTGAATGTAATGTTTAATTGTGTTGAACTCTTTTTTGTAGGTCTATGGGGCTGAAATAGAAATTTCTAACATATAAATGATAGTTGTATTTAATCTGCATCTAAAATGTTCATTTTTTACAAAAACTTATGTGATTACAATATGTATTGTGTAGGTACTTAATAGAAGACAAACACTCAAAGCGGCGTAATATTTTAATCGATAAAAAATTTGAATTTTAAAAAGTTCCAGCATTTTCAAAAATTACAGCGTAGACCCCTATAAGTTACTAAATCAAATTCACTTAGCAGCAACTCAATCCAATATTTCAGCAGTGCAGGTTAAAATAAGTGATATATACGGGCAAGTAGAAAGCTCTACCTGTACGTGTGAAAAGCATAGTGTAGTTAACACGAGTTACCACTCTGGACCAAGCGGCAAGCGCGCTGAGCCGATACGCATCATTGCACCCTACTCTGTAATACTGTTCAATCCACTATCAAAACGAAGGCTTTTTTAATAACAGGATTAAAGGAAGCACCCGATGACTTGGTATTATATTCTAAAGAACTATATTTTACGTAGCGAGTGAATATAGTGCACCTCGAATTAAACTACGACGAAAAAAAAATGAAAGCTAAGTAGGAATAAATTGAGTGATTCAAAAACATAACTAAATAAATACTACTCTGTAACTCCTAGTATTCGTACGTACGTACGTTACGGCCGAGACGGTTATCTGTTGCATGAAAATAAGATTTTTTTTTATTAATTTCTACATCTATAAAGTAGAGCCGGGTTCAAATACAGCCAGTTTTAGATATCAGATTCTTAGAATTTCCAACATTTATTTAATTAAATAGTACAGTAAGAGAGTAACAAGAAACCCATAATTGAAAATCAAAACAGGTAGATACTTCATTGTGGAGTTAAATTTCTTGCTTTCCTCCAGTTTATTTCAAACTAATGCATTGGCAAAGTTTGGTCACTGAACAAGTTACTTATTTAAAACTTTCGCATTCACTGGATTTTCCAGATAGATCGAATTACGCTCTTTCAACATTTGAAATTATATCGACTATATCTTTAAGTTAATACAAAACAAAAAACAATGTGTTTAATATCTGTGTATTGTGCCTATTTATAATATTGCTTAAGTTTAAAAATAAATAAATTTGCAACACATATTTAAAACTAAAGATAACTTCATTAACGAAGTATCTTTGCCATGTTAAAGCTCTTATCTTCATAATTATCCAAAATTATTCTTACAAAAGTACCGAAACTGAAACCAGTCACAAATTAATAATATACATTTAACAAGAATCGATAAAGATGATTGCAGGTTTGATTACGACGGTGACTGAAGCGTGAATGTGCAAATATATTTTACATTACACATAACCGTATCCCGTCGTTTTGATCAATCTCTTGTGAAATTACCTCCCGGTGCTGACTGCCGCAAATATTCCTCACGGCAAGCAGTGACTGATATTTCTCTGGTATCTCGAGAATGTTTTAATAATAACCCCATCCACTTACCTATGTATTCAATTTACATTTTCTTGACAAGTATTTTGTCAAGTATCCTGTTCGAAGTTTATCTCGATAGCACGTAGGATTTTATCATCTTAAGGATCCAAAATATTTGTGTTTTGTTAATTTGATTTTCTCTATCAGACATGGATTCCTGGTTTCCTGGTACAGATGTCTAATTATAGGTACGTAGAATAATCAGTATATATTAGTATTTGCCAATGCATTAGTTTGAATTAGTATATATTAGTAGGTAGTAAAATTATCTTATTGCCTCGTTGCGCAACATGGTGAGTAATGTTCTGTAAACGTATGTATGTTCAAGATGTGAGGATTCGTCACCATTATGAGTGACATAAGCTATTATTATTTTTTTACCAACGCTTCCTTCCGCAAAAAACATTTTAGGAAACAAGTTTTTTGTTTATCTATACCGAGGCTAATATTGATTGCCTCGTAAATTAAGTATAATCCACATTTTAAGGATATGTTTTAACATACTCGTAGATAAAAATGAAAATGGTCCCTGTAAATATCTAATTCTGTTAGTTAAAATTTATACGAGAAGGAAGGTTATTATCGGTCGGGAGCGAGTTCTAATACCAGCTTATTAATATGGCCCGTTTGTTTACTCGCATTGTTGCTTCAAAGTATTCCACAACAACTGTAGTTAGTCAACAAATTTGAGCCCGCTTTATGTACTTTACTTGAAATTCAGTTGTTCGGTAGGTGAGGCAAAGGTGATTCCTAATTAATTTATAACGAGACCCGTAAAACCACCACCCGTTGCCAAAGTTCTCGTAACAATTCGGTAGGTATTCGGATTCAGTTCGGTTACTTCGCAAAGGGATATTCTTTTACCAACTTTAAGAAAGTATTTAATACCTGAATCGGGAATATTTTCGTAAATTATTCTGAATTGCGGCTTTGCTAACTTTTAAAGAGCTAAGCTATTTTTCGTGTTGAACGAAACTTCTTAAAGTATTCTTCGCCCTTTTGTATTTACAAACTATGAAAGAAACAAAGTAACTTTACAAAGACCACTTTGTTCTATCTTTTGGTATCATTTAAAAACAGCTTTGTATTCTGTACGCGCGTTTTGTCAAATATTTATTTTCACGTAATACCAAGCATTATTGAAACTGCTTATATTTTAGTTATGTATATTTTTATTAAGGGTGTTTCTATAAGACTGAAAATAGTATTTTTGATATTATACAAGAACCTAATTCTAGTACAATCACTAATGCAAGCTTTGCAAGCTGTGAATGTCTTATTATATCACATGAATAAACCTTATTAAATCACATACGCTCAGCTTTCTTAACTC